>VZQC01002037.1:406463-456463 GCA_009823505.1 Rhizomys pruinosus | reverse complement strand
GGGGTTTGCTGGAGAGATGGCTCAGCAGTTGGGAACAATCGCTGTTCTTCCAGAAGACCGGAGTTTGATTCCCAGCACCCACAGTGGTCCATTACTACAGTCCCAGGTGACCCAACACCATCTTCTGGCCTCTGCATGCATTGCATGCATTTAGTGCACTTAAATACATACAGGTCTGTTGGAATTTGAGCTCAGGTCCTCTTTCTTGTATGGCTGGTATTTTATCCCCTGAAGCATCTTCCTAGCCCTGTGTATATATTTCTTATAAGTACTTCAAAGTCAGATTTTCCTTATTGAGCATTTGTAGATCTCATAGAGTGGTTTCCAATCAATCCCAGTCCCCCCATCCCCCAAATCCGCCCTCGTCAGAGCTCATTCATTACAACATTCAAGCTAAGCCCTATCCAGTCAATCTTCCAAACTCAGACATCTTTCTGTGCAAATATATCAGCTGGAGTCTAGTCAGCATATCTGAGAACCCTAGGTTAGGCATACTCTTCCTCACCCAATAGTACTGTTGCTGTGAATTTTCCTCCCCAGGGACACCCACGAGTATACCCATGCATGTAGCATCCAACCCCACTGCCATTATTGGTTTTACCAGTTACAAACAAAGCAAGGAGTGGACTCTCCAATCTTAGATTAGAGAATTTATTAGGCTTGCCTACAAAGTGCTGGATATAAACTTACACTCGCTAGCCTCGAGGATCTCCTATCCCAACATGGCTGCCCAGAGTACTGGCATAAATTCAGGGCCCTGTGACCATGATGGTGAAATGGTATGAGAGCCCCATCCCTGCATTTATATAAATGGAGCATTTATATGCCCCATTTGCATGCGTCCCAGGGACCCGGAGTTCTGCGCACATTCCTGCAGCAACATACAAATGCCAGCATTGCTTCCACTAGCATTTCATGACATTTGCTGTGGGCTCTGCTTTGCGCTTAGTCCGTCCCACTAAGTAAAGCAGAGGTCATAGTTCACAGCTTGTCCAGTGATAAATACACTTCAAACAAGATATCTTTTATCCTGCAGTCCACCTCCCTTCATTGCTTGTTACAAACTGGATGTGCTACCTCTTCTGCAAGAGTCCCCAAGTCTTGGAAGGGAGGGCTAAACAGTGTGAGGGATAGGTTGATTCATTTTTTTCTCTGAGGTGACACATCAAACTCTCAGGTCTGTCCAGTATTCAACTGACTGGTGGCTTATTTAGGAGTCTCCTTCTTATCTCTACTAATAAAACAGAAACAGCAAGGAGCACAGACAACTAAACAAGCAGCCATTATTATCACAGCTCTTGAACAAAAGGATGGCAATAGCGTTTTAATGTAGCCTATAACTTCTCCCACCACTAGGGGCCGCCAACCTTGTAGTATCAGTTGTGTCCTACCCTTACCTCACCTACAGACTGGCCCATAGATCCAACTAGAAGTTATCTGTGTGAGTTTAAGGCCAGCCTGGACTACAGAGTGAGTTCCAGGACAGCTTGACCCTGTCTCGAAATGACCAGAAAAAAAGAAGAAGAAGAAGAAGAAGAAGAAGAAGAAGAAGAAGAAGAAGAAGAAGAAGAAGAAGAAGAAGAAGAAGAAGTCTGGTTGTATATAGTACATATAATAGGCTGCTACCATTGCACTCCATCTTTTTTTTTTTTATTTCTGTATGTGTATGAATGTACTGTCTGCATGCAAGTTTGTGCACCCGTGTTGTGCAATGCTGTGGAGGTCAGAAGAGGGTGTCGGATTCCCCTGGAACTGGAGTTCTCCTGGAATTGGAGTTTCAGATGGCTCGCAGCCGCCATGTGGGTGCTGGGGATCGATCCCGGGTCCTCTGTAAGAGTGGTCGGCACTCTTAACCGCTACGTGATATCTGTAGTAGATCTTTGGAGACCATTTCTTTCCAGTGATTTGCATAGCGCTCCCTGGTACCATGAAGTTCAGCTTCCATTTGCCATAAACCTTCTCAGCATAATTTTTCTTTCTCATGTTCACATCACACAGTAATCTTCAGCAATAGAATCTTACTATCCATTTCCTGTGTGCACCCAAATTTACAGGCAAATAGCCTTTGTTTGGGGGCTTTTGGAGCCTCCCTGACCCACAACACCTGGTACGGCAGTCCATACCTCATACTGAAGCCTTTATCAACCAATGCATCTTATTTAACCATAAAATTCCTAAAAGATTCCATAGTTACATTTAGTCCTCATAAGCCCTTAACGAATTTACTCATTATCGTTGTTTCTTCACGTGTACTGGATATCTCTCCAACCAGGCTCATATCTGTAAAATACCCAGACATTAACATTAGGTATTAAATCAAACATTAACCAGGTCCAACATAGCATGGGAAGATTTTATCTGTTTGTAACAATTGTCATCTCAAAAGATTCATATTGGGAATAATAGCTCCAATAAGAGGCATTAATTTAGTTAGCTCTGTATCTCTACTCATTTTGTTGAACCCATTCTGTATCCTGGGTTTTTTCCAGGCAGCCTCCCTTTATTTCTTTAGTTTTGCAAGGCTCATTGGGCCTGGTCCAAGCTGGTTAGCACTTAACAGGACCAAGGAGGAATGGGCCTCCTTTTGCCTGTGCTGTGTTTGCTGGTTAGCTCTGGCCCAGACTCCTGGCTGTAGTAAAATCACCTGAATTGTTTTGACACCATCTTGCTGCTGGGGATGACCGTACCTTGGCAGACTGCTCCCACCCCCATCCAGATTTTCTCAGCAGAGAATGCTACTCTGTTTGCCTTGAGATTTATTACCTTCCTTACAGTTTTTTTTTCTTTGTTTGTTTTGCCAACTTTTCCTCAGGCCTTAAAGTCTCCCACAGGCTTTGAGCCATGGAATTTGGCTTTTTATCAATTTTTCTTTTAGAACATTGTCTTAACATAGATCCCGCCTCATTTGCCTCCTAGTAACCCAAGGAGACTTCCTTTTTTTGTTATGTCAACTTTTTATCTCCTCTAGATTTGACAAGACCTCTTTTACTTTATAAAGACTTTGTCTGCTCAAGGGGCAGAGTACAGCCATTAAAGTTTCACACCACTATCAAGGTACTTGATAGTAAAGATTTTACTTACATCATTGGGAAACACAGCCCCATCTGACCCAGGAAACTGGGCACTATGTATTGCTTTCTTCCTACCTAGTTATCTTACTACCACTTCCTCCTCTCTTATCATTTTCTACCCCCTGGTATTTATGGGAAACTCTACTGGGGAAAACCACCTGTCTCTAATGGCTATTACCCAATCCATTAGAGACATATTTACCTTGTGCTCTCTGGGGATATGAAGCATATGTGTAAAGGCAGGATGGGTGGATATATTACCTATGTGTCAAGGCAGGATGGGTATTTATATTACTTATGTGTCAAGGCAGGATGGGTGGTTGTGTTACTTAATTGTAAAGGCAGGACTGGTGGCTATATTACTTATATGAAATGCAGGATAGGTGGATATATTATTTGTCAAGGCAGAATGGGTGTTTATATTACTTATGTGTCAAGGCACGATGGGTGGTTATTTAACAAATGTGTCAAGGCAGGATGGGTGGTTATATGACTTATGTGTCAAGGCAGGATGGGAGGTTATATGACTTATATGTCAAGTAAGACTGAGCGGTTATAATACTTATGAGTCAAGGCAGAGTTGGTGGTTATATTACTTATTTGTCAAGGCAGCATGGATGCTTATATGACTTATGTGTCAAGGCACGATAGGTGGTTGTATTACTTATGTGTAATGGCAGGATGGGTGCTTATATGAATTATGTGTCAACGCAGGATGGGTGGTTATATTACTTATGTGTCAAGGCAGGATGGGTGCTTATATTACTTTTGTGTGAAGGCAGGTTGGGTTGTTATATTACTTATGTGTCAATATAGGATGGGTGATTATATTATGTGTCAAGGCAGACTGGGTGGTTATATAACTTATTTGTCAATTCAGGATAGGTGTTTATATCACTTATTTGTCAAGGCAGGATGGATGCTTATATGACTTTTGTGTCAAAGAAGGATGAGTGGTTGTATTATTTGTCAAGGCAGAATGGGTGTTTATATTACTTATGTGTCAAGGCACGATGGGTGGTTATTTAACAATGTGTCAAAGCAGGATGGTTGGTTATATGACTTATGTGTCAAGGCAGGATGTGTGGTTATATGACTTATGTGTCAAGGCAGGATGGGTGCTTATCTTACTTATGTGTCAAGGGAGGATGTGNGCAGATTGGGTGGTTACATTACTTATGTGTCAAGGCAGGATTGGTCGTTATATTACTTAATTGCCAAGGCAAGATGGATGCTTATATGACTTATATGTCAAGGCAGGATAGGCGGTTCTATTACTTATGTGTCAAGGCAGGATGGGTGCTTATATTACTTATGTGCCAATGCAGGATGGGTGGTTTTATTACTTATGTGTCAAGGCAGGATGGGTGGTTAACTGAATTATGTGTCAAGCCAGATTGGGTGGTTATATTACTTATGTGTCAAGGCAGGATTGGTCGTTATATTACTTAATTGCCAAGGCAAGATGGATGCTTATATGACTTATATGTCAAGGCAGGATAGGCGGTTCTATTACTTATGTGTCAAGGCAGGATGGGTGCTTATATTACTTATGTGTCAAGGCAGGATGGGTGCATATCTTACTTATGTGTTAAGGGAGGATGGGTTGTTATATTACTTATGTGTCAAGGCAAAATGGGTGGTTATATTACTTATGTTTAAAGGCAGGATGGGTGCTTATATGATTTATGTGTCAAGGCAGGATAGGTGGTTATGTGTGAAGGCAGGATGGTTGGATATATTACTTATGTGTGAAGGCAGGATGGGTGGTTATATGACTTATGTGTCAAGGCAGGATGGGTGGTTATATTACTTATGTGTCAAGGCAGGAGGGGCGGTTAGATTACTTATTTGTTAAGGCAGGATGGTTATATGACTTAGGTGTCAAGGCAGGAATGTTAGTTGTGTTACTTAAGTGTCAATGCAGGATGGTGGATATATTATTTGAAAGGCTTGATAGGTGGATATATTTTGTGTCAAGGCAGGATGGGTGGTTATATGACTTATGTGTCAAGGCAGGATGGGTGGTTACCTTACTTATGTGTCAAGGCAAATTGGGTGGTTATATTACTTATGTGTCAAGGCAGGATGGGTGGTTAAATGACTTATGTGTCAAGGCAGATTGAATGGTTATATTACTTATGTGTCAAGGCAGGATGTGTGCTTATCTTACTTATGTGTCAAGGGAGGATGGGTGGTAATATTACTTATGTGTAAAGGCAGAATGGGTGCTTATATGACTTATATATCAAGGCAGGATAGGTGGTTATATTATGTATGAAGGCAGGATGGTTGGATATATTACTTATGTGTGAAGGCAGGATGGGTGGGTGTATTACTTATGTGTCAAGGCAGGATGGTTGCTTATATGACTTATGTGTCAAGGGAGGACGAGTGCTTATAATGACTTATGTGTCAAGGCAGGATGGGTGGTTATATTACTTATGTGTCAAGGCAAATTGGGTGGTTATATGACTTATGTGTGAAGGCTGGATGGGTGGTTATATTACTTATTTGTTAGGAAGGATGGTTGCTTATATGACTTATGTGTCAAGGCAGGATGTGTGGTTATAGTACTTATTTGAAAGGCAGGATTGGTGGATATATTATGTGTCAAGGCAGGATGAGTGGTTATATTACTTATGTGTCAAGGCAGGATGGGTGGTTATATAATTTATGTGTCAAGGCAGGATGGTTGGTTATATGACTTATGTGTTGTATTAGTCAGGGATCTGTAAAGAAACAGAATAAACAATACGAATATATAGCAATATACAATTTATTGATTTGCTCACGTGACAGAGCTCAAGTAGTCCAACAATAGCCCCGCCACACTGGAGAGGCTAAGAATCCAGGGAACCACTCAGTCTGCAAGGCTGCATGTCTCAGTAGTCCCAATCTGGTGCTGAAGGTCCAGTGGATTCCAGGAGATCTGCCGGTCTCAGTATACGCTGGGATCCGAAGGGTTGATCACAGAAGCAAGACAAACTCACCACTGAGAAAGAGAGGCAAGCCGCAGGAAAAAAGGGGACCAGCTCCCTCTGCCATGGCCTTTTATACTGCCTGAAAGCAGAAGGTAACACCCACATTTGGGGTGGGCCCTCCGGGTTGAGGTGGTCCAATCCGAAGATCCTTTTTCTCTTATTTGTTCCTTAGTCCAGTCAAGTTGACACCCAGGATTAACCATCAGAAGCCCACCCCTTGTCAACTTGTCACCCAATAAATAGCCTCTCCTTATGTTATGCTTAAATGTCATTTGCAAACTATGGCAAGGTCATGATTCCACCTAACATGTTATAAGTGTCTCATGTGCAATAGCAAAGCATTATATCTTAGAGTAGTTGGTAATGTCCTTGAGGAACATTTAGTCCTTCAGTATCTAATAACCTAAATATGACAACACTTAACACTTCTCTCAGTTGCACATTCAAAAGGGAACACAAGTATCCACTTAATATACATACATATATACATATATATATATACATATATAAACAAGCACATTCTTAACCAAATAGGACGAAGGTTAATATCTATTATAATCCACGTTTCTGCAACTGGTCCCGTGGCTTCAGCTGATATTTATGACTACCTTCTTCTACTACCCATTCTGTATTTCCTCCACCATCAGCAAGCACCTCTGCAGGTCTTGGCTCTTTCCCTGGAGGAGTGACCCATACCTTCATCCCTGAAGGGTCTGGGCCATTTATTGTCCTGTCTGGTTTGGGTTGTTGGAGTTTCCCATTGACCTTAATCATAGGACATGGTAGCACCAGAAGGCGCCCTACAGCATCTCCTGCCTTCCAGACATAATCTTCCTTGCCCCCATTGTGGAGAAAAAGTCCAATTTCCCCATGGTAGTCTGGATCAATCACTCCTCCTACTACTGTTATTCCTTCCTTAGCCTGTTGGCTTAAAGGCAGTAGAAGCCCGAAGTGGCCAGGGGGAAGTCTTAGCTTCCAGTTCAATGGAACGTTTGCTGTATCTCCTGGCAAAAGCACTCCCCCCATTGGAGCCAAAACATCTAGACCAGCAGAACGCAAGGTCGTGGGTACAGGAAGCAAAAATTTTCCTACTGGGTCACTAGGGGTGATAGTGAGTGGAATCATTCCCACTTCCACCCCTTGGTTCCTGGACCCATGAATTCTGGCTATAGGAGAAACAGTACCATATAGTGGACGCTGATTCAAAGCATATACTGCTTGCTGGAGAACCTTGCCCCAGCCCTCCAGGGTATTGCTACCTAATTGGCGCTGTAACTGTGTCTTCAAGAGGCCATTCCATCATTCTATCAAGCCAGCTGCTTCTGGGTGGTGGGGAACATGGTAAGACCAGTGGATACCATGACCATGGGCCCACAGTCACACTTCTTTGGCTGTGAAGTGAGTTCCTTGGTCAGAAGCAATGCTGTGAGGAATACCATGATGGTGGATAAGGCATTCTGTAAGTCCCTGGATGGTAGCTTTGGCAGAAGCATTATGTGCAGGAAAGGCAAATCCATAACCAGAATAAGTATCTATTCCTGTAAGGACAAAATGCTGTCCCCTCCATAATGGAAGTGGTCCAATGTAGTCAACCTGCCACCAGGTTGCTGGATGGTCACCCCGGGTAATAGCACCACATAGGGGGCTCAATGTTGGTCTCTACTGTTGGCAAATCTGGCACTCGGCAGTAGCTGTAGCCAGATCAGGCTTGGTGAGTGGAAGTCCATGCTGTCGAGCCCATGCATAACCTCTATCTCTGCCACCATAACCACTTTGTTCATGGGCCCATTGAGCAACAACAAGGATAGATGGAGAAAGAGGCTGACTATCCACAGAACGAGTCATCCAATCTACTTGATTATTAAACTCATCCTCTGCCGAGATCACCTTTTGATGAGCATGTACATGAGACACAAGTATCTTCACATCCTTTGACCATTCAGAGAGCTCTATCCACATACTTCTTCCCCAAATGTCTTTCTCACCTATTTTCCAGTCATGCTCCTTCCAAGTCCCTGACCATCCAGACAAACCATTGGCTACAGCCCATGAATCAGTATATAATCTAACCTCTGGCCATTTCTCCTTCCAGGTAAAATGCACAACCTTGTTCACTGCCGGAAGTTCTGCCCACTGTGAAGACTTTCCTTCACCAGTGTCCTTAAGGCTTGTTTCAGAAATAGGCTGTAATGCTGCAGCTCTCCACCTCTGGGTGGTGCCTGCATATCGTGCAGAACCATCATTAAACCAGGCTCTAGTCTTCTCTTCCTCGGCCAACTGATCATAGGGCAAACCCCATGAAGCCAGAGGTGCATGCTTAAGCACAGGAGGCATTGTAACATGAGTGGGAACCGTAGGCATTTGGGAAACTTTTTCATGTAGTTTGCTTGTGCCCACAGGGTCTGCCCAGGCCCTGTCACATATGTACCTGTGCTGGATAGCTTTAGTGTCAACTTGATACATCTGGGTTGAGGGATCCTCAATTGGGAAATTGGCTCCATTGGACTGGCCTGTGGCCACGTCTGTGGAGTATTGTCTTGATGGTCAAGCAGTGTGGGAGGTCCCGGCCCACAATGAGTGGTGCCACCCTGGGCAGGTTGTTGTGTACAGTATAAGAGGGCAGGCTGAGCATGGGCAAGGGAAGCAAGCCAGTGAACAGCATTCCTCCATGGCCTGTGCTTCAGCTCCTGCCTCCAGTTCCTGCCCTAAGTTCCTACCTTGGGCTCCCTAAGTGATGAACTGTGACCCAGGAGATGTAAGCTGAATAAACCCTTTCCTCCCCAAGTTGGTGTTGGTTGTAGTGTTTTGTCACAGCAATGGAAGACAAACCAGAACAGAAATTGGTACCAGAGAGTGGGGTATTGCTGGGACAGACCTGACCTTGGTGTTTTGTGGAAGGATCATGGAAGCATTTGGAACTTTGGGCTAGAAAAATCATTGAATGCCTAAAGATCATTGCTGTGGAACTTGGAACAGTTATGCTGAAAGAGTTGTAGAAGATTGAGGCCTGGCTTGTGAAGTTTCTACTTTCAAAGGGAAGCAGAGATCATCAAACTAGAACAGAAATTGGTACCAGAAGAGTGGGGTATTGCTGTGACAGACCTGACCTTGGTGTTTTGGGGAAGGATTGTGGAGGCGTTTGGAACTTTTGGCTGGAAAAGCCATTGAGTTTTTTGCTGTGGAACTTGGAATAGTTTTGTTGAAAGAGCTGTAGATGAGGGCTGGCTTGTGAAGCTTCAATTGGAACCAGAATCTGTCAGGACTGTTAGTGTGATGTTTTGAATTGGGAATTTGTGGTTTCTGGTCAGTTGGGGCTGAAGGATCAGCTGTAAGCAATAAGAGATCAGAACTTGAAGTGAAATTTTTGTTGTACTGGGAAAATTAAAACCACTTTAAAAAAAAAAAATCAGCTGTAAGTAACAAGAGTTCAGCATTACTGTGGTGAATTCTTCTGGGAAGAATCTTCTTAGGGTCACTACACTTTTAGAGAAGCTGTGTTCCAGAAGGGCCTGAGCTTCATTGTCAAGCCAGAGCAGGAATTTGTTAGTGTTGTAAGAGTCTCCGAATATGGTTTGCTGTGTTGAAATTGAGGGGGTCACAGACAGCAGGCGAGGCTTGGTCACTGTGAGAAGGTCAGGAAATGACCATTAGTGGAAGTGCACCTTGGTTGGAGTGAGATCCCAGGATTCACAGGGTCATAGAGAAGAAGCTGAGGTTTGTGCACTCATGGAGAGGTCAGGTAATAATTATTGAGAGTGAGAATTCCATTGGTTTGAATGGTACTGTAGGCCTCAGTTTCAAGGTGGCGAGACCCAGCCGTTTTGGAGAATGATACGGGACCCAGCCGACAGGATGGGGGAACGAAGACCAATGTGCAGCACAAGGAGTGGATTATTGGAGTTTGGCCCTGGGCCTTTTTTCTTCGATGATGAGTCATGTTGTATCACTTTTATCGTTGATGGTAAGTCAGAGAGGGGTGAGCTGGCTAAATTACCATACCGCCTTTGGAGGGCCTCAGTAATATGTGTGTCCTTAGCGCATGAAGATTTTGGCGCGGAGTGGGCGGAGGTCCCAGGTGTGCTTTTCCCCTTTCCATTCACCGGTGTGGTAAACTTGCCACACCGTGTATGTTTTTCTTTCTTCCTTTATTCAGGCTACTGACGTGCGGACATTCACTCATTGCTTTCCGAGGTACCAGCAGTGTGTAGGCGTGATGACGGGGTTCCCTTTGGAAATGAAAATTACTCTGTCTCGCCTTCTTTTCTTGTTCCCGGTGGTTGGAGCTCCCCTCATTTGGTACATGCATGCATTCTGGTTACCCCAGTGTGGTCTTATAGTTCTTAGGGGTCTCATCGATAGAAAGCAGAAAAGTGGATGAACTTGACTTCCTCTTCATGTATCAAAATGACTTATATTTTTTGTCTAAGATTTATGTCGTTTATAGCATGATAAACGCTTTTTTGAGGGATTGGCATTAAGGACGAAGGAATTAATGAGAACAATCAACGATGCAAGTAGAACTAATCAGCTCACTCCTGGATATTTAAGACTCACATGATTTTCATATTACCAACTCACCAGTATTCCACATACCTCTGTGTGGCAGCAAGCTTTAGTGCCACCGATTTTTCACATGTGCTATTAAGATCGTCATAATTAATCTGAACGGGGACAGATTATTTGTCTGGTCTATTCGAGGTCCTAAGTTCCAACTGGTGGTTGCTTCTCTCCCATTGGGCCACGCTTCCAAGCAGATGAAGTGACTGAAGCTGAGTTTCGAGTAATGGATTGGTTGTTAAATGAGCTAGTGAGGCTGGGGAAGAGATCGTGCACTTATTGCCGAGGTGGTTTAACGATGACCCTGTGTTGACTTTCTCTTTCTGTACGAGTTGTAACAGCACGTAGGTTTTCGATTCCCGTCGGCTCAGGCCGATATGACACGACCTCAATCTTTTATTGACATGGCGCGAACCATATGAAATAACAGTAAATGCCGGATTCTTGGATACAAATCTCCAGAATAGAACATGGAGTAATCTTTGCCAGTATTTTACCCAGGGGCACATTCTCTTCGTTAAGCTGGGCCTTTTCTCTTCTCACCTGTTTAGGTCACACAACTCGACGCATATGAGCAAAGGAACCTTATAAAAGGAAGACTTGATTTCTTGAGTCTCCCTATAGACGTCACGCGGTTGGATGAACTTACGGAGGACCTCACCCATTGTGTCGCAGTGACATTGTAATCATTTCTATACACATCTTCGGAAATAATATATACATCATTAAAAAGAAATGAAAATAAAAATAAATTCACCAACAAGAAATAGATGTTATGCTTCTTGAGTGTTGGAATTCGCACACTGTTTTTGATTCCTGTCTTCCTGAGCTCATTTTCTCAAAATGCACAACCTCAGAATCCCAGAACAAGAAATACCCGTTAAATGTTTCTGGAAATAAATCAGGCAAGCAGAAGCTTCATAAACCTAAGCAAATCAACAGAGAAACAGAATCTAAAGGCTCCTTTGTCCTAGAAGCCCCACAAAGATATTATGAATGAAAAACATTACACTGAGTGATAACATAGGTCAGTTACAATATTTAAAATTGTTTTTTTCCCCGATTAATAAGAAATAAAAGGCCTCAGTCCTTTTAAGCAGGAAGCTACATCTAATATAATTAGTAAGATAAAGTTTTAGTTACAGTTATACATGTTAAAATGTAATACTTAGTTAGAGGCACGCGGCGGGCTTTTCTCCTTTAATAAAAACAGAACTAATTAAGAAGCTTTCCCAGGCTTTTGACTTGCCAATAATGGAGCTAGAGATAACAAAAAGCCTTGAGAAAGTTCTAGCCTCAGGAAGGATGAGAAACACCGAATTGGAACTTCTAAACAAAGACAAACTGTTTATGGTTTGTGGTTTTATGACCACTGCTTGTTTCTTATCTCTCCTGCCAAGACAGCGTGAGCGATATACTATGTGTAAGTGCTTCCGATTGATGTGTAAATTTATTTGACTTGCTGTCCTTGGAAACCAGGTGGGAGTTTCTTTGGTAATGAGCCTTTTGTTCCCAAGAGAAGAGTGCTAACTCTTATCCGCTTTCCCTGCTTTTATATAAAAACTTTGATTTGACTTGCTCTCAGTAAAATACAGCAGATTCAAAAACCATATCTCTGGTGTAGTTTCTGACTGACATCGCCTAATCCATGCCCTCCTTCCAAGACCTGGTTCCCGCAGATTGAGAGAGCCCACCGCTGGGCAGATAACTGAGCTTAGTTTTAAATTCTTAATATAAAAGAAGAAAGTTGAAAATTTCAAACGTAGAAACTCATAATCCTAAAACAATGTAATTTTGTCAAAAGGTCAGTCCATGGATGATGTTTAATATCTTTGGTCAACAATATTTGTGAATATCAAATAAATATTCTGGACAGCAAATTAGAAAATACTGTAAAGAGAGAAAATGCAGAAAGAAGAAATTCGTATATGCTTTTTAAAGGAAGCATATTATTGATGCAACTGGAATTAACTTCACAAAATATAAATTATTTTATAAAATTCAATAAAACTTACAATTTTTTAAACTTACAAGTTTTTGAGAATATATGTACTTTATAAGGTAATCAATGTACCAAAAAGGGTATCCACCACTTATATTAGTTTTTTTCAATAAAGTTGTTTTAGGGTATGAATTATGTATTGGACTTACATTTGTCCTTAAAAATATTACCTATTAAAAAGTGAGTATTCAGGTAGACACAGGAAGGATAGTTTGTTGTTGTTGTTGTTATTTGAGACAGGTTCTCTCGGGCTTCTCGTAGCCTCACCTGGCTTGACCATTATTTCGACTCAATTGGCCTCGATCTCTCAGAGATCTGTGCACCTCTGCCTTCAGAATGCTGGATTAAAACTGTAGAAGCCATAGCTAGGATCTGAATATGAGAGACACTGTAGACCTATTAATCTGAGCTTAGGTTTGTATGGGCTGACATTTCCAGCCAGTGCCTCCTGGAGGAACAAGTGAGAATCAGAGGACTTCTCTGGTTATGGCCACAAATTGGCATGTGACGATACAAAGGTTTGGGAATGGTTACTGGTAGGATGATGTCATGCTACCTATATAATGATCTGTTTCATTTGAATAAAGTGTGATTTTGTATTTGGATTTACATCCTGCCATGTGTTCTTGTACTGTATTTTCACACAGGTGCTTTCTGCATGGCCTCTCCCACTGTGGAACTATCCACATATAACAACAACTGGCGCCCCCAAACATGGAGCTTGAATAAATCTTGGAGAAATTCGGGTATGCAAACCCTACAATCCTGGTTCTTTGCTACCAGCATTCTCTCTGCTTCTTAATCTCTACTTTGAGCCATGGGGCTGGCTCTCCTGCTTGGTTGGACAGATGGGAGGCCAACCTTGGGACATGTGATTTTGCACATATGGAGGAAACTGGCAGATTCTTGGCCTGGTTCATGAAGCCATCTGCTTGTGTGGGGTCTGTGGAAACTGGCAGTATCCTCACCTGGCTAGTCACTAGTTTGCCCACAAAACCAATCAGCTGACATGGGGATCTATGGAAAGCCATCAGTTTTCTGGTCTGTAGGGACCATCCACCCAGAACTTGTTTTTCAGCATGGTTAGGGCTCAGAGCTTAGCTTTTATTATGCTAAATTTCTGACCAGGCTAGCTCAGGCTTTCCTCTCTGCCTTCCCATTTAAATACAAAATCTGGTTGCTCAAATTTTTCAACCATTAAACAAATTTCACCGTCCTGCCTGTTTCTCATAATTTTCCAGAGACTTTGCTTAAATTGATGTATTACAAATTCTTTGTCCTAGTTAAAGAGAATTTTACTATAACATTCCAGATTTTATAGCTAAAAAGCACCACTAACTGCCCCAAACCCTTGACTTCTTGGGCCCTTCAAACATCAAATTAAGTATCCTAGGTAAACACTGAAAGGCAGGCCCAAGCTATCTATTAATGGCAAATTAGGGGTTTATCATAAGCAATGCTGCGGTACCAGAAGCCAGGTTTTAAAAAAGGACATGTTTTCCTTCTTAACCTGAAAGTAAAAAAAAAAAAAAATTAATATGGTAATGATTTCTAAATGTGTGTAACATTTTTACAATCTTTCTTGATATTCATTTTAGAAGGTTTTATCATTGCTTCAAACTGTTTCTGGATGGAATTGTGTTGCACTTTTGGACTTTCAGGGGATTCCTGTATCTAACCTAGACTTACAATTGGGTTCTTGGCTAGCTCCAATCAGCCCTAAGGGTAATCATTCCTGTCTGATTAGAGTTAACTCCGAGCTCCCACCCTCACAGTTGTGTTTTGGGTAGAAGAGCTGAGTGAGAAGTCTTAAAGGAGTAATCAACTCTTAGGCTGGATTTATAGCAGGCCAGTGTGGCAATCAGCCATACAACATTGGCTTCAGAATAAGCAATTTCATACCCAGATGGGGTGATGACTGTGAAAACTACCAGTTTTCCAAGGAAAAGCCACAGGCCACCACACATACATATAGGGTTTACCTCACATATTGGGCACTGTTTCAAATCCACTTTGGCTTGCCTAAGTCAAAAATGTAATATTTTTGTTTAGAAACTGGGTACCCTACACCTTATTCAACGTAGAAAAAAAAAAAAAAAAAAAAAAAAAAAAAAAAAAAAAAAAAAAAAAAAAGAAAAAAAAAAATTTATTAAATAAAAAAAAAAACAATAAAAAAAAAAAAAAAAAAAAAAAAAAAAAAAAAAAAAAAAAAAAAAAAACAAAAAAACTAAAAAAAAACAAAAATTTCAAAAAAAAAAAAAAAATAAAAATTTAAAAAAAAAAAACAAAAAATAGAAAAATAGGAAAAAAAATAAAGAATAAAAAAAAAAAAACCAAAATATAAAGGAACAAAAAAAGAAAAACAAAAAAAAAAAAAGAAAAATAATAAAAATAAAAAAAAAAAAAACCAAAAAAAGAAAAAAAACAAAAAAAAAAAAAATAAAAAAAGGAAATATATTGTAGTTTTGTAGAAATTAATTAATTGAGTAAGAAGTAAGACCCAGCTTAAATGTCTAAGGCAACATTCCAAGGGATGCAACCTTTAGCAGAATCTGAAAGAAAAAGCGAGAAAGTTGCTAATCACTATCAAACATCCCTCTTGCTTTCTAGTCTTGGGAGATGTGAATGAGCATTTCCAACTTCCTGCTCCCACAGCTGTATGTAACCTACTCTGCCTGTAATCCCTTCCATGCTATGGTGAACTGTACCCTGTTCTACCATGAGCCAAAATAAAGTGTTTCATAGCCTCATTTTCTTCTTGGTTAAGTATTTATTCACGAGACATAGGAAAAAGAAACATAGATCAGTTAAACTGATATTTAATTCATGGCAGATTGACAATTTACCTGTCAAGAACTACAATATCAAAATTATATCTTATTTCATGAAATTCCGTAGACATTGTTTACTGGTGTCTTAAAATTAATAGAATAAGCTGGACTTGATGGTTTTACCCTGGAATATCAGGTACATGGGAAGCTGATGCAGGGAGATCTCAAATTAGTGGCCTAAATAGACTCGAGCAAATTAAAGGCCACCATGAAAACCTGATGAACAGCTTGTCTCAAAACAAGATGGGTTATACAGCTCAATTATAGAACACTTGTCTGTCAATAACGAAGCCTTAGGTTCAATGCTCTGTACAGAAAATAAAGTAAAAAAGTAAGATAATAGAAGAGCTATTTGATATGACACAGAATCACATGGATAGATAAAATCATGTGCGAAGAGGGACTCTTGTTTGTTTTATGTTTCACAGCTAGGAGTAAAAATAAAGGCAAATGATACAGTGATTCTTTTATATTAGAATTATAGCATTCATATTTCAAACATAGATAACAATTAGAACATACCAGTTGACATGTTTTTGCCACCAATGCACCACCAGAACTGTCTCCTGAAATACAGATGCGAAAGGAATCCACCCCATATTTTGCAAGAATTTTATCCTGGAGAAAGAATTTCACTGCTGATACACAGTCTTCAATGGCAGTTGGAAAAGGATACTGAGGAGCGAGTCTGTAGCTTTACGAGAAAAGAATACAAAAAACAAAAAAAATCACCAAAGATTACCATTAAACATTTATATGATAACCTCTGAATTCACCAGCACATCCACTGAGAAAAACTGTCCATATTCTGAATCTGTAATTTCATCAGTTAAGCCTAGTGTTACTAAGAGCTATTGTTTTAAAATAATAAATAATATTTCTGGTTTCAAAGATTTTCATGTACTGTTTCATGGGAGAAGGAATTGAGACAGGTTGTGTTTCTTCATAAAACCTGTAGAATTCACAAGGTCCTAGTGGAGCTTGGTGCCTCAAAAGCAATTCATGATCAGTAATAGTCTTACCCAAGAAATATGATAATCAGAAAATCTGAAATTGCATTATTGGTAGATATCTTCAATTCAATTTTTAAAGTGAAATTTTCAAAATTTGGAGATTTGATGTAATAAACTGTTCATGAGAATTTGATTCAAAAATAAACTTTTTGAACATTAGTTAATTATAGCAATGGATTTGATTTAATCATTATTAAATTCATTTATAAGTCAAATTATTACATCTCAATATGCCAGAATAATTTATGTTTGTGTGTGTGTCCATGCACAAGTGTGGCAGGCACAGAGTACGCTCAACAGGTCTCATTGTTTTACTATCAGTATCAGTCCTACTGTATTACTAATATTAGCCAAATATTCACATGCCTTTATAATAAACAGTTATTATTTCATGGGTTGTTTGTACTGTTTTATAGTTTGAAAACTGTGTATCAGATACATTTGAAATTTAAGCAATAACTAAGCAAATTAATATCAAAACATAAATTTCTTTCGGATAAGGAAACAAAATTACCTAAAATAAGCTGAGAATTTTAAAATAGGTAAACCATATTATTCCATATAAAAAGCTTATTTAAAATGATAATGTGGTGAATTTGGTTAATATTTTAGCAGGAAAGGGAGAGAAACATCCTTACCATAAAAATTAAAAAATATCCCAAACATACAAATGTCCTTCTGGTTGCATTAAAGGAATAACTTAAGCAGAATGACACTAAAACCTCTAGAATGTTCAACTTGGCCCCATAATATTCTCGATCAAGAAAATGCCAACAGTGTTTATTTATCTTTCTACAATTCAGTAAGTCCATTTCATGACTGTCAGGTGGGCAAAATAAAGGAAACATATTTATCCTCATGATGAGATTTTCTATAGTATAGAGTATATGTAATAGGTCATCAATATTAGGCATTTAAATCACCGCACTTCTGAGGACCCAGATCCTCAACTGACATTAAAAAAACCGTTAAATTGGGTAAGTGTGGTTAAGATAAGGGATAGAATAGATAATCAGTAAGGTCTGAGAAATTTACTCAGTTATAAAAACTTGAGAATCCATACAATTCAATGCCAGCCACACATGGGGACTACTAAGATACCCAACTTGTGGATGAGTGACTGCCGAGACTTCTACGCCTCTTCAGTAGTGTAGACTCACATCATTGGACTCTGCACATGTGTTGAGGGACAGTGAAGAAAGCTCAGCAGGACACCCACTTCCTGGAACACCTCATTTGGGTGACCACGGGGGGGGGGACCCCAGTGTGAAGCAAAGGGACATGATTGATGTTTGTTTGAGTTTGCCAAGGAGGAAACATCAAAACCTCCGCGCACTTCCTTTGGGGAAACATGACATCTTTTTGGTAATAAAAAGAAGAAAGAAAGTAAAGAAAGAAAGAAAGAAAGAAAGCAAGAAAAGAGAAGGAGAATTCAGGTGATATATATATAATATATTGAGACACGAGTTGGAGAAAAAAATGGATTTTTTTTTTTTTTTTTTTTTTTTTTTTTTTTTTTTTTTTTTTTTTTTGGTATCACAAGTTTATGTTACTTTGATAATGTCTGTACTCTAAAGTTCAACTTAAAATAGAAAAATAGGCATTTATTTTATCTCTTTAGTGATGTTTGTTGGAAATTTGGGACAAAGTCATGATGTATTAAGATACAATCTATTATGGAAAATATTTAAAATGGTTCCTGTTCCAGCATTATTTTATTTCTAGAGTTTCAGACCAATTTGAATAATCTAACTGATCTGTGGCTTCATCTCGTGCTTGATTCGAAAGGTTAACGAACCATCCCTCATAGCATGCCATGGTTGCTACAGTCCTTGACATCATTACCCTCTTACCTGGGGAATTAATATCAGCCCTTTTTCAAAGTCTCCCTCCTCATTGAGAATCGGGTTCTACGTATCTCCAGAGAAATCAACTATGCGTCGAAAGTTATAGGTAAGCAACTGTCACTTCAATCCTCTACAGAGTTTTTTTATCACCGTGACCGAGTTCTGCCAGAGATTACCTGAAAGCCAATACCCTTGGGACCCCTTTGACGTGAATCACACTGATAATTAATGTTCTGACATTTACATCGAACACATCTTATTTATTCAAACTATTGCAATTCTAGGATCCAGATTCCGAATTTATGGGGTTGTTGTAAATGCATGTCTTGCTTAGAACTCAGACCACCTGTTTTTTTAGCGTAGGTTCAGAGTCTTAATGGTATTTAATAGTCGATTTACATATTCGCGTGCGGTTACTCACTTAGTACGCGACTCATTTATGGTAACCAACCAGCGGATATGAGTTTCCAGTCTGGTTTTTGCTGGGGTCATTCTGTCATCAGCTACGAAGTCATAGGCGTTTGCCAATCTCGCATACATCGAAAAGTCAGACGCCATATTGAATGCTTAGTTTCTCTTGGCATAGACACAAGTTGTTTGGGGTATGTTAAATACCATTGAATTACAATTTCCCTCCCTGCCACTTAATATGACAGGGTCTTACCTGTGGCTTATAACATCCCTACCCTGTAGCGACGACGATTTGGTAACCTCTGTAGCATTCAGCCATGGGTCATTTCTCAACGGTGGAAGCAATTAGCCAATTAGATTTGGATATACAGGCACATGGCTGCCTTCTCGTCTTCGCATTCAAGTCATTTCTAGGCCAGGGTAGAGGTATGTTGTTCTGGCTGCCTCGACGGTGCGATCGTCTTTTTGCTTCGCACTCAGGGAGTACCCATATTTCTTTATTTCGGTTTGCCTAGCGCCTATTTGGGCTAACCATTCTCTCTGGCATTCCAGAGGCAATCTGTACCTCCGATTATTCCTCACCTATTAGTAAGTACTGTTTTACTACCTATATATCGAATTCTTGGCTTCATTAGTAGACGATCACAGGTTATTCCTAGGACTTCATAACTGTCCAGCCCAATGAAAGGAACAGTCAAGAATTAGACACAGAATCCTCACAACAAAGCTCCTAGAGTAGAGTGGACTGATGTTGTACTTCTCATCCACCTGTGCCCCTTTTCTAAGCCTAGGGCACAACTGCGGAGAGAGGGAGCCGTTGGTAGAAAGGTAAGGGCTGCGATTGGGGTGCATGATGGTTAGAAGAACTACAGCATATTGTAGTCTTGTAGACACTCTTGGCATCACATCCTTGAATTGAACAAACTCAGGAACTGTCCCAGCCTCTTCCTCTTATTCTGTCTCTCCACTCCTTTATCCTCCACTCGGACACCTTGAGTTGCGGCGCCCTGTCGGGGGTCCGTGGGCTTACTTAAATTTCTACTCTTGCACCGATCAGGCCCTTTTGCCATGATATTGGAAATGTCTGGTGTACTTGCATTAGGACTTATTTCATTTTAATCACTTAAAGAATGTAGGAAAAAAAAATATTCTGACCGACGAACGACTGCATGCGACAGATCTATGTCGTTAGAATGCATGATCTTGGGAGTGCATGACGTTGGGGGTCTCGGCGGGGAGGTGTTAATGAAATAATGCCTTTACAGGCTGAATTGGAAAACAGAAGGGTTGAGAGAATCCGAGCACCTATAAAGCATCAGAGTGGAAAACTAATTGTTACCAAAAAAACTCTAGAAGCAATATAAGAAATATAAAAGAAATGAGTAGTAGAATATGAAAGGGCAGAGCCCGGTGGGTATCGCATTGATGAATATCCCCCTATAGGCAACGAACTATTTGGACATTTTTGTCCGCAGTTGGTGGCACTATTTTTTTGAGATTGTTTTATAGACGAAGTGTGGCGCCATTGACTGGAGAAAACACCACTAAAGGGGCTTAGTAAGAAGCTTCTACAAATTCTTGCCAGGACCTCCAGCTCATACGTGTGGGCTTGCACAGTATACGCAGCCCTTAGTGCATGCCCTCCCCTATCTTTCCCGAAATCAACTGGAGTCTGTTCGGGTTCACCATGCTCCCAGCGGCGCTATGACAGGTATGCGACATAGGATACGTCTTGAGAGTCTGTTGCTGACATCCGGATGGTGAGAGGTGGGCAATAATAAGGAGGGGGCTCAATCTAGGGAGGAAGGGTAGTCCCATTAAATAATTATAAGTTTCACGCTTGGTCATCGATGCCTTTAATCACACAGAAAGAGGTACACTTACGCCCCGTGTTAAATTATGAGCCACCTGAATTCAACTCGTTACCAATTGATGAGACATGAAATTTTGAATTTTCTTGATATGATTAAAAAAGTGTCCTCTTTCCCATTTTTTGCCATGTAGAGCGAACAATTCTAGTCTCAACAAACTCTCCTCTAATCATTTCCTTCCAAATTAATCTTAATTTTGTCAATAACATGAAATTCTGTTTATTGGCTCACAGTGGAAGATAGCTTTGTTGTTCCTGTGGTTCTTTGGAATTTCTATCAGACATTTGTTTGAAAGTAAATGGGATGTTTCATTCAAAGGATGTCATTCACCAAGGAAGGTCCTCAAACATCATGGGCTGCTCCACCCTGCTGTTAGTTTCATCGGGAGGCTTATGGTTGAGTAGCACTGATACAAAATACACCAGGCAGTATCTAACTCAAGTTGATCCATTAGCATCAGCTAAGGATATAGTCACAAAGCTTTATAAATAACAGAACAAACACAAAAGAATAGAGGGAACAACCCAAACAATCCTATAGATGAATGAATTAATGTGCACAGAAAGAGGAAGATATCTAGAAAATGGAAGAAACAGAATAGATTATAATTGAGGGCTAAATGGAAGCATGCAATGGACCATAGTTGTCATTTACTGGGAAGCTTATACTTACTTTTTTGAGAGGGATTATTGCTATTATTTGTTTAAAGAAAGCGTGCTGAATAAGGCTAAGTTGATGACAGTTTCTGTTAGGCGTCAATGACCCATGGCTATCCAGGTGTAAGGCTTAGTCAAGAAGTTGAATTTATGGAACTGAAATTTGTGAATAATAATGGAGATGGAAATATGCAGTTCTATATCAAAAATATGGTCATGGGGGCTAGGGGGAATGAGTAAAGGACAACAAGAAAAATATAATCAGTAACGAAAGAAGGAAATTTAGAAAGTGTGTTCATTTATTTTTGTGCGATTTTTTGGTTTTCTTTTGTTTTATTTAATTGCAGATAAAAAATGAAGGGAGAGGTGTGAAGAGGGAAGTTCAATATAATGTTTATTCTGAGGCAGCAGAGTGCGTAAATGATACTTTTCAAATCTGTGCATGCTTGAAGAATGAATCAAACAGATTATATGGTATTGAAAGAATTGTTGAAGGAAAGAAAACATGGTATAGTAACAGCTAGAGAGCGTTATTGGGATCAGGGAAGATCAAGGTAGAAGAGAGAGTACATATTCTCATTAATCAGATGATGGCGTAGATATATGCTCCCAAGCAAGGCAGAGAGGCTAAGTAAGGCTCAATTCACCAAAGGAGAAATTCAGTGACGTAGTAGAAGAGTAAAGTCACCACCAGGATACAGGTGAAAGATCTGCAGAAATATTTAAGTAGTGTGAGATGGGCAAAGGAGAATTGAGGAGGGGTACAGATTGTGTTGACTCCGGTTAGGAGCTGAAAGGCTTAGAAATGGCTAAAATTTAGAAATTCCATTGGGGTGAAAGAGAGGAAGTAATTGCATTTGAGAGACAGCATCTTCCCGTCGTGCTGAGAGCCTAGAGGGACTCCTCCACAGGAGTGTGAACTTCATCCCCTGGGTCCTGCCTGTAGGGCTAAACAGGGCTGTTGCTTCCACCCCTTACTGATAATGGAACTTCGAGAGCATTCCTGAACCTCTGCTTCCTCATCATTTGTCTCAGCTGGTTTTCTTACTTTGACAAAACACTCTGAACCAAAATACTTTGAAGAGGAAAGGGTTTATTCAGCTTACCATCTCCCAGGTGACAGTTTCTGACTAAAGAAGCCCAAGGTAGGAACTCATGGGCAGTATCTGAGGCAGGAGTGAAGCAGGCCATCAGAGGAAATGCTGTTCACTGCTTGCTTCCCTAGCCTATGCCTCAACCTGACCTTTCTTATACAACACAAGCAACCTGCCCTGGAGTGGCAATATCCACATGGGCTGGGCTTCTGTATCACTCAACAAATCAAGCAAATGCCCACGATATGGCCAAAGGCCAAATGGAAGAAATCCAATTGAGACTCCTTTAACCCAGGTGTTGACAAATCTTTCTAGCACATCATTAGAATCTATGAATGTGCTAACTCAGCAGAATCCGACCATCTGAATGCAGTAAAAATTTTCCAATTAGTCATAGATCCTTCAGCCAAAATAATGGATTATAATATTAAGCTATAGTTTATTTGAGAAAAGGACTATCATCATGTGTTTCTTAACATCTTTGAACTACACAGTGCAATATCCCATGAACTCTGCTATGAACTGAGCCCCAGAATACTTAACAATAGTGTAAAAGGGATGTGTGTGTATGTTTTTGGGTTTGTGGGTTTTTGGGGGGTTTTTTTTTTTTTTTTTTTTTTTTTGTGTGTGTGTGTGTCTTGTCTGGACTGTCTGTCTGTCTCTCTGCTTGTCTGAATGTCTTAGCTACTCACCTCAAAATACCAGTGGGGAAGAGATTTTAAGTCAGGAAGTGATTACTCAGCTCTATTTCATTATTTCATCTTTTTATTTTAATGTCAACATTAAAGCCCTCAATAACATCAGTGCATCCCAGTCTACAATTTGAACATATGTTAACTAGATAATGGCCACAACTTATATTACTTCTGACTTCAGGGCTTCTGAACCTAAGGTTGGTAATTTTTAATTGATTTTTTTTTTTCTTTTTGAAACTTATTTTATTGACAAGCAATTATTTTTTACTTCTTAAGAAATTTCTAATATAACAATACTGACTACTAACACTTTGAAAATATTTTAATCCCCAGTCCAAAAGTGCAGTATGGACTATTGATAGTACTCAGACATATTACAAGCTGCCCTCAACACAACCTCATCACCATAGAGTGAAGGTGCTTGCCAGCCCAGTGGTGAATTTCAGGAACCAGAATAGGCACCTTCAGTTCTGAGCCTCTCCAGGTGCTCAGAATCATCTGGCTTGATTCATAGAGTTTGCAAGATAGATTTATAAGCCATCCTTTTGAATAATACTTTTGAGTGTCCCTGTTTTCAATTTGAAATATTATTTACAACGCATAGTAAAAGTAGGAGGTATGCAGAAAAATATGATATTTTCCCAAGATTATTTTCATTGGTCAATAAAATGGTAATGCATAATAAAGAGGAATATATACTTTTGCCAAACACACATATGCATGAGCACACCATCATATGCTACATAAAAATAAAAGACATGTGTGTTATTTAAATACATAGCAATCTTCCCATGATTAGAACATTTTTGGTTGTGTTTGCCCAAAATTTACCATGTTGCTTTTATTTTTGAGGTTGCTATTTGAGGAAATGCTTATAAATGAATAAACTAATAGTCTATTAGATAATCTTTAAGCTTCATTATAAGCTTACTTTATAATTTGTAGCTCCAGTGGATTACCAAAGAGTGAGCACACTAGTCAATGCATAACAATTTACTAAGAATTGAGAGTTGCTATCATCATCGTACCATGGTCATTTGCTAAAGTGGACATTACTGGCTCATGTGAAAGATTAGCATTAGTTTCAGAATATTTCAGACAATTCCTTTTCATTTTCATGAATGCGGATCTATGCCCTTAACGGTCAATGATTTATATTTAAGAAAACAAAAGGCATAGTAAAATTTGAATTACAGCAGTAATGAGATGAGGAAAATGTTTTCTGTGGGCATACTCTGTTTCATTCTAATGTTTCTAAAATTTGCAACATATAAGAAAATTCTGGAGGATGGATAGTGTTGCTAGTGCCTTCTTTTTTGTATTCCCTTTAATTTTATATTACTCCAAAATATACCTATACACACATCATAAGCCAAGAAGTTTTATTTGCAATACACTAAGTCATCACTATCAATACATTCCTTTTAAAAATTGAATTTTACATTCCTCAAATTTTTTATTTTTCATTGTTTTTTTTCAAGTATGTAGGAGGAAATTTTGAACCATGATTTATATAGTCTAATATATCTCTGCTAAAACTGTGTAGTCCCAAAATAAGTACTATAAGGACAAATGATTTGTCAATTTATAATACATACTACATATTTCAATATGAATATTTAAATTAATATATGCATTTAAGATATAACACACACATTTAAAACACTTACTGTAACTTCCTAAGACAAAAATACCTCCGTGTATGAAAATTACTGCTCTCCTCTGCCTTTCAGATTTCTTCTTGGGTAAATATAGGCGAACAGGAATGTCACTAAAGTTTGTGTCAATCACTGTAAGGTTTTCATCAGACACTGGTTTTGTAAGAAATGGTATCACTAATGTTGAAATAAAATCTTCAAACTTCATAAGTCCTATATTTTCAACTAATGTAGCCTAAAAAAACAAAATTTTGCATTAAACATTTTTTTATTTTTAGAAATATTAATGCTCCTAAAGAGACAATGAACAGAGAATAGACAGTATAATAAGACAGTAGAAGACTTACAGCATATCCTCACATATGAATCATGGCTACTATATGTATATAAATTAATGTCATTTTTTAAATAAAAAAGTAATGATAAATAAATGTGGATAAACAGCTCAAAGAGGCCCCCAATGTTTTCCAAGAAAATAATATCAGAGCTGAATGAAATAAGGATCTCAGTCNTGATTTTATTACTTATTTGTCAGGGAAGAATTGTTGCTTATGTGACATGTGTCAAGGCAGGATGTGTGGTTGTATTACTTATGCATCAAGGCAAATTGGTTGTTTATACTATGTTACAAGGCAGTATTTGTGGTTATATTACTTATATGAAAGGCACGATAGGGGGATATATTATGTATGAATGCAGGATGGGTGGTGATATAACTTAAGTGTCAAGGCAGGAAGGGTGCTTACATTAATTTTGTGTCAAGGCAGAATGTCTGGTTATATGACTTATGTTTCAAGGCAGGATGGGTGCATAGATGACTTATGTTTCAACCCAGGATGGGTGCATAGATAACTTATGTTTCAACCCAGGATGGGTGCATAGATAACTTATGTTTCAACCCAGGATGGGTGGTAATATGACTCATGTGTCAAGGCAGGATAGGTATATCTCTTACTCATGCGACAAGGGAGGAAGTGAGATTATATTACTTATGTGACACATGTGTGTCAGGCAGTATTGGGGTAGTCATATACTACGCTTGTGTTGTCAAGGACAGGTTGCTGTGGGTATATTTACCTTATGGTCAAGGCAGGAGAATGGGTGGTTATTTGTGACTTATGTGTCAAGCCAAATGGTGTGTTATAAGACTTTATGTGTCAAGGCAGTGACGTTTTACTAACAATAACCACGTATGCAGCGATAGCTAAGTTGGCTGGTTATATTAGCGTCAAGCAGGATCGGTGTGGCACCCTTTATCATGTACTAGTGTGAATGTTAGTCGAGTAAGGAGACTAGCGATCCGCAGTAAAATTAGGATGTAGCATACTCACGACAGAAATATATCCTACCATGTGTCCTATATTACTTATGTGTGAAGGCAAATTGGCTGTTTCTATACTTATGTGTGAAGGGAGGATGAGTGGTCTTTGGTGGTATATTATCATGTTCAAGACAGGATGTGGGATATATTTGTGCAAGACAGATTGGGTGGATATATTACTTATATGTCAAGGTAGGATTGGTTGTTATATTACTTTTGTGTCATGGCAGGATGGGTTTTTATATACTTATGTGTCAAGGCAGGGCAGAATGGGTGCTTATTTTATTTGTCAATAGATGATTGGCATTTATACTATTTATGTGCCAAGGCAGGATGAGTGTTTATACTCCTTATGTGTCAAGGCAGGAAAAGTGCTTATATGACTTATGTCAAGGCATGAGGTGCTTGTCTTACTTATGTGTGAAGGCAGGATGGGTGCTTATATTACTTATGTATCAAGACAGGTTGGGTGGTTATATTACTTTGGTTTCAAGGCCGGATGGGTGGTTTTATGACTTATTTGCCAAGGCAGGATGGGTGGTTATATTACTTATGTATCAAGAAAGGTTGGGTTGTTATGTTACTTATGCATGAAGACAGGCCAGATATGTGGTTTTATGACTTATGTGCCAAGGCAGGCTGGGTGGTTATATTACTTATGTATCATGACAAGGTTAGTTGGATATATCAAATGCATGAAGCATGTGGGAGTGGTTATATGACTTATGTGTCAAGCAGATTGGGTACATGACTATGTTTCAGCTGGATGGGGGTTATAGATGACTTATGGTGTAAAGGCCGCAGGGAAGGTGTCGCATGTTATATACTATGGTGTCAAGGCAGAAGGGCTGTATATATTATGTGTCAAGGCAAATTGAGTGGATATATTACTTATATGTCAAGAAGGATGGGTGTTTACATAACTTCTGTGTCAAGGCAGTATGGGTAGGTTTGGTTTGTATACTTATGTTTTTCAAGGCAGGAGTGGGTGTATCTCATTCTATTGTGTCATTCAGGATGACTTTGGTTATATTATTTATGTATTAAGGCAGGATTTGTGGTTATAATACTTATGTGTCAAGTGAGCATGCGGCCTAATAACTATGTGTCAAGCCAGGATGGGTGGTTTTATTACATATTTGTCAAGCTGGAGCGGAGATGGATGGTTATACATACTTATTGTCAAAGCAAGGTATATTGGGTGGTATATTACTTATGTGTCAAAGCAAGATGGGTGGTTATATTACTTATGTCTCAAGGCAGGATATTGTTGTTATCTTACTTATGTGTCAAGCTAGCCAATGGGAATGCTATATGATATAGTGTCAAGTTCAGTGGTGTTATTATGACCCTTGTGCAACTCAGAATGGGTTGGTTATTATGACTAAGAGTTTCAAGGAAGATTAGTCCTGGGGTTATATGACATATGTGTCAAGGCAGGATGGGTGGTGGTTACGTGACTTATGTTTTAAGGCAGGATGGGTGTGTATATAACTTTATGTGTCAAGGCAGGACAGGTGGTTATATTACTTATGTGTCAAAGAAGGATGTGTGATTTTATTACTTATTGTCAAGGCAGGATGGGTGGTTTTATGACTTATGTTTCAAGGCATGATGGGTGGTTTTATTACTTTTGTGTCAAGGCAAGTTTGGTGGTTATATTATGTGTGAAGGCAGATTGGGTGGTCATATTACTTATTTGTTAAGGCAGTATGGATGCTTATATGACCTAATTGTCAAGGCATGATAGGTAGTTGTATTACTTATGTGTTAAAGCAGATGGGTGGTTATATTACTTATGTGTTTCAAGGCAAGGATGGGTGGTTATAGACTTATTTGTCAAGGCAGGAGGTGTGCTTTATACTTATGTTCAAGGGTGATGGGGAATTATTTTGTTGAGTTGTGTTTATATTACTTATTATGTACAAGGTAGGAGGGTGGTTATATTATTTATGTTTCAAGGCAGATTGGGTGGTATATTAGTTATGTGTCAAGGCAGTGATGGGATATTTCAGACTTATGTGTCAAGACAGGAAGTGGTGTGGTACCGGATGTGGTTTACTTACATGTGTCAAGGCAAATGGGGGTTATTACAGATTAGTGTAAGGCAAGATGGGTGGTATATATTGACTTATGTGAAGGCTTGTAGATAGTTTTTGGTACATGTTAAGTGTTTTCCATGACGTTAGTTCATGACGATGGTTTTATTAATTATTAAGTGTCAGGGAAGGGTGTTTCATACTTACTATGTTTCAAGGAAGGATGGTGGATTAGTGCATGCGGATGGTGTTTACTACATTATCGTGTGCCAAGGCAGGATGGTGGTTATACTAATTCATGTGTCATAGGCAGAGGCGTGGTATATACTTTATGTGTCAAGGCAGGAAATGTGTGTTATATTACTTATTTGCCAAGGCAGATTGATGCTTAATTGACTTATATGTTCAAGGAACGGATGAGGGGTTTATATTACTAGTGTCAAGGCAGGATCGGTGTTTATATTACTTTTATGTCCAAGGAAAATGGGTGGTTTATTACTTATGTTTCAATGCAGGATATGGGGATGTGTTAATGATTATTGTGTGAAGGCAGTATGGGTGTCTTGTTTAGTTGTGCAAGGCAGGATTGTGATTTTCGACTTATGTGTCAATGAACGATAGTGTGGTTATATGACTCATGTCAAAGCAGGATGGGGAGTATATATACTATGTGCCAGGCAGAGATGGGTGCTTAACTATATTATTATCAAGAGTATAGGTGTGATTATATTACTTAATTATTCAAGGCAGGATAGGTTGTTATATACTTATGCTGTCAAGGCAACAGGTGGTATATTACTTATGTTCAAAGGCAGGAGTGACGTGCTTATATGATTATGTGTCAAGCAATGGGTGGATAGTGTAGCGGTTAGAATATTACTTTATTTGTGTGAAGGCAGAAGGCTTAATGTTGTGTAGGCATATAGTTTTATTACTTATGTGTCAAGCAGGATGAGGTGGTTATATTATTGTGTGTCAAGGCATGAATGGTGTGTTATATTACTTATGTGTCAGGCAGGATGGGGGTTATATTATTTTGTGTCTAAGGCAGGATGGTTATATAGACTTACGTGTCAAGGCAGGAAATGTTAGTAGCTTCTTATGCTTCAATGCAGGATAGTGTGACTATTACTTATGTGTGAAGCAGGATGCTTGCTAATAGGTGGATACTTATTGTCAAGGAGGAAATGTGGTTGGTTATATACTACTTATGCTGTCCAAGGCAGAGCGCTGGTTATATACTTATCAGTGTCAAGGCATTGGGGGTTATCATATTATGTTGTCAAGGCTGCATGGGAGTTCATAATGACTTATGTGTCTCAGGAAGGATGTGATGGTTATATTACTTATGTGGCTCAAGGCGGATCATAGTGTGCTTATATACTTATTGTCAAGGCAGCGATGGGTGTAATATTTTGTGTAAAGGCAGAATGTGGTCTTCAATATGACTTAGGGTATTCAAGGAGGATGGGTAGTATATATTACGTATGCGCGTTTTGGTTATTTACTTTTGTTCAGGTAGGACTGTGGATTTATTATATATTATTGTGTCCAAGGCAGAGAGTTCGCTTACTATGATTTTGTGTCATGGCGAGGATCGAGGTTATTACTTATGTGTCTACGAGGAGGATGGTTTATACTTACTACTGTGTCAAGCGCAGATTGGGTGATGTTCTTAACTATGTGTCAAGGCAGAATTGGAGTTTATATAAAATTATGTGTCAAGACAGGTTGGGTGCTTATATGACTTATGTGTCAAGGCAACATGGGTGGATTTATGACTATGTATCAAGGCAGAATGGGTGGTTATATGACTTATGTGTCAAGGCAGGATGGGTGGTTACATGACTTATGTATCAACGGCTGGTATGGGTGGTATTTATTATTAGTCTCCAGGGAAGGAATGCATGCCTATTTATGTATCATGGTAGGATGGGTGCTTAACTTACTTATATGTCAAGGCAGGATGGTTGGTTATATTACTTATGTGTCAAGGCAGGATGGGGGTTACATAACTTATCTGTGAAGGCAGGATGGGTGTTTATATGACTTATGTCTGAAGGCTGGTTGGGTGGTTATATTACTTATGTGTGAAGGCAGGATGGATGGTTATATTATGTGTCAAGGCTGGATAGGTGGTTATATGACTTATGTGTCAAGGCACGATAGGTGGTTATATTACTTATGTGTCAAGGCAAAATTGGTGTTTATATTACTTATTTGAAAAACAGGATAAGTCGATATATTATGTGTCAAGGCAAATTGAGTGGATATATTACTTATATGTCAAGAAGGATGGGTGGTTATATTAATAGGTGTCAAGGCAGGATGGTTGGTTATATTATTTATGTTTCAAGGAGGATGGTGCTATATCTCACTTTATGTGTCAATTCACGGTGGGTCGTTATATGGCTTATGTGTCAAAGCAGGATTTGTGGTTATAATTCTATGTTAAGATAGCATGCGTGCTTATATGAATTATCTGTCATGGCAGGATTGGTGGTTGTTTTACATATGTGTCAAGGGGCAGGATGGTATGGACGTTATATTATTTTTGTGTCAAGGCAGGATAGGTGATTTTATATTTAACTTATAGGTGTCAAGGCAATTTGGGTGGTTATATTACTTAGGTGTCCAGGCAGCATGGGTGCTAATATGACTTATATGTCAAAACACAGGCTAGGGACTGGGGGTGCGTTTGGTTTATAATGAACCATGTTTTCAAAGAGGGTGGTTTGAATCCCTGTTTAAGGTCTATTCCGAATTCTATGTTTTCAGAATGGAAACAGGTGATTATATTTTTGATGAATATTGTTCACGGCCGAAGTGGGGGTTATGCACTTAGTGTCAAGGGTAGGTTTTTGGGTTATATTACTGTATTTGTGCAAGGCACATTGCCCTGGCGTAGGTATAATATTTATGCTTTTTGCAAAAGAAGATGGGTGTATATAATATTACCGCCATTGTTAATCCTTCAATTAAATAGATTGTGGTTGCTTATGGTGCTTACGTGTTCAAGGCAGGCATGTGTGATTGTGTTTTCACTCTTTGTCCAATGACTAGGCCAGAGGAGGTGGAGTGTGGGTCATATTTAATTATTTGTCTCAGAGGACTTGCCGCCGCCCTGGATATGGATGCTTAAAAATATGACTTAAGTTGTCAAGGGGCATGCTATGGAGGGGTAGTTGGTAGAGTGAATTACGGTATGTGTCAAAAAGTCAGGATGGGTGGTTATTCGGTAGGACGACTTTAATTGTGTTCTAAGGCAGGTTATGGCCCGTGGTTATAATGTAGTTATGTTGTCAAGGGGCAGGATGGGTTGCCATCATCGGTTATGTCGCATGTGGTGAGAACAGGGAGCCCGAATTCCCGCTGGGTTAAATATGTGTCCAAGGGCAGTAGTGGGTCCCTCTGCGCCAAAGGTGTCATAATTAATTATGTGTCATATAGAGGGTCCTATGTGGAATTTACTTATGTGTAAAGGCAGGTTGGGGGTTTATGTGACTTATGTGTCAAGGCCAAATGGGTGCCTATATGACTTATGTGGTTCCAAAACCCAAGGCAGGATGGTTTTTTTTGTGGATATGACAGGAGTCAAGGCAGATTGGGTGGTGTATGCATCGATTACTTATTGTGGTCAAGGAGGATTGTTGGTTATCATTACCCTCTACCTTTAAGTTACAGGCAGGCCTGGATGGCTTATATCGGACTTTAGCCAGTTGTCAAGGGCATGTTAGTAATTATTTGTGCGTATATTAGTTTATGTGTGAGGTGACACCACGAGCAAGGATGCGTTTTATGCCACTGATTTGCAGATGGCCATGGAGGCCAGATGGGGTGTCTGGCTACTATGGGCTCTGATCCGCTCGTCAGGGCTGGTATGGTTGTATTATTACTATGTGTCAAGCCAGGTATGGGTGGTTATTTTCACTGACTTATGTGTAAAGGTTAGGGTGGGTGGTTAATTTAATTACTTATGACTGTTGTAGATCGGACAATGCGTTGTTCTAAATTGAGCCTACTATTGTGAAGGAGGGATGGGAGGGGCTGTGTCTATATAAGAGCTTAAAGAATGTACCATGCCAGGCATGATGATGGGTTACATCCCGTGTCTTTGTGTCAAGTTCAGGCACTGTCTCCCTGGTCCGGTATATGTTAGCTTTATTGTCGGGTCAAGCGAGCGGATCTTGATTAACATATATAGTGGACTTTCTATAAGTGACGAAGTCTGCGATAGGTATTTTAACTTACTTTACTCTTCAGTGAATCCCCAAGGGCACGGACCCCTCGCCGTTTGTCTTTACTTATTATATGTCGTCATATGTCAAGACAGGCATGGTAGTTATATTACTTTATGTTTCCAATTTCCTGGATGGATGCTTTTATGACTTGTGGGTCAAGGCAGGACGGGTGATTGTCTTACTTATGTGTGAAGGCAGGATGATCCTTTAATAATTACTTTTTTATATATAACCCGAACGAGTTGGGTGGATATTTCAAGTTACTTATGTGTCAATGGCCAGAGCTATGGGTGAGTTATGTTGAACATAAATTGTTTCAGCGCGTGGGATGGGTGGTATGACTCATCAGAATGTCCACCGAATAACGTGGATTGGTGGTTATATTACTGAATATATAATTCAGTCCACGTCCACCCATGGACTTCTTATACTACTTAAGTGCCTCAAGGCAATGATAGGTAGTTGTATAAACATTCTTGTCGTCATGAGCAGGAAAATCTGTGGCTCGTTGGCTTGTCTTACTATTTGTCGAAGGCCAGGTAATGAGAATGATGCTATACTCCGAACTTTTGTGTAGTGCAAGCAGGTATGCTGGTTGGTTGTATTATTACCTTATGTGTCTACTTAGGAAGAGTATTGGTGTTTCCATTATTGTATTCTAAGATATATGTGTCAAGGGCAGGCTGTCAAAATGGGGTGGGTTATATGTTCTAGTTTTTGTTCAAGCAACATCCAAGGATGGTGGTTATTTTGACTTATTGTGCCATAGGACCCAGGAAATATGGGCTGGATTTACATTGAGCGTTTATGGTGATCAACACCGATTATAGTGGAGTGGTGGATATAATATTTACTATTTGTGTCAAGGCTAGGCTATTGGTTGGATATATTACATATGTGCAAGGCCAGCTGCTTCTGGGATTGGTGGGTATTGAGTGGAACGAATAGAGGTAAGGGACCAGTGACCATCTGATACCAATTATGGACCATGGCCCCACATGCTTCCCTTGCGCAACTTCTTTGGCTGTGGAAGTGTGAGTATATCCCTTTGTAGCATAGATAGGCGATTGCCCGTACATTACCTTGAAAGTCAACAATGCATTCTAAAATGTTTGCTTTAGCCCTTGTAGAATACCATGTAATGGTGCGATAAGACTTCTTAGATATATGTGGCCACTGGATGTAGTAGTTTTTATGTGCTAGAACGATAGACATCAAATATCCGTAGTGCGACAGTGGCAAAGGCAAAATTCCTGTCCCCTCCATGATGGAGTGATCCAATGTAGTCAACTTGTCACTAGGTCGCTGGCTGGTCACCCCAGGGAATAGCACCATATCGTGGGCTCAATGTTGTTCTCTGTTGTTGGCAAATCTGGCACTCGGCAGCAGCTGTAGCTAGATCAGCCTTAGTGAGTGGAAATCCATGCTGTCGAGCCCATGCATAACCTCCATTCTCTGCCACCAGGACCACTTTGTTCATGGGCCCAAGTGTTTATAGAAGTAAAACGAGAAAAACAGATGGATTACTATGAAGAAAAAAAGACCGAAACTGACTATCCACAGAACGAGTCGTCTGATCTACTTGATTATTAAACTCATCATCCTCTGCTGAGATCACCTTTTGATGAGCATTTACATGAGACACAAGTATCTTCACATCCCTTGACCATTCAGAGATCTCTATCCACATACTTCTTCCCCAAATGTCTTTCTCACCAATTTTCCAGTCATGCTCCTTCCAAGTCCCTGACCATCCAGCCAAACCATTGGCTACAGCCCATGAATCAGTATATAATCGAACCTCTGGCCATTTCTCCTTCCAGGCAAAATGCACAACCATGTGCACTGCCCGAAGTTCTGCCCACTGTGAAGACTTTCCTTCACCAGTGTCCTTTAGGGTTGTTTCAGAAATTGGCTGTAATGCTGCAGCTGTCCACCTCTGGGTGGTGCCTGCATAGCGTGCAGAACCATCAGTAAACCAGGCCCTAGTCTTCTCTTCCTCAGTCAACTGATCATAGGGCAAACCCCATGAAGCCATAGGTGCATGCTTAAGCCCAGGAGACATTGTAACAGGAGTGGGAACCATAGGCATTTGGGCAACTTCTTCATGTAGCTTGCTTGTGCCCTCAGGGCCTGCCCGGGCCCTGTCCCGTATGTACCACTTCCATTTGACAATGGACTGTTGCTGTGCACGTCCTACTTTATGGTCTGGTGGGTCAGATAACACCCAGCTCATGATGGGCAGCTCAGGTCGCATGGTGACTTGGTGGCCCATTGTCAAACGTTCAGTTTCCACTAAGGCCCAATAGCAGGCTAAGAGCTGTCTCTCAAAAGGAGAATAGTTGTTTGCAGATGAAGGTAGAGCCTTGCTCCAAAATCCCAAGGGCCTCCGCTGTGATTCCCCTATGGGAGCCTGCCACAGACTCCAGACAGCATCTCTATCTGCCACTGATACCTCAAGCACCATTGGGTCTGCTGGATCATATGGCCCTAGGGGCAGAGCAGCCTGCACCGCAGCCTGGACCTGTTGAAGAGCCTTTTCCTGTTCCAAGCCCCACTCAAAGTTTGCTGCCTTACGAGTCACCTGATATATGGGTCGTAGTAACACACCCAGATGAGGAATGTGCTGCCTCCAGAATCCAAAAAGACCCACCAGACGTTGTGCTTCTTTCTTGGTGGAGGGAGGGGCCAGGTGCAACAACTTATTCTTTACCTTAGAAGGAATGTCTCTGCATGCTCCACACCACTGAACTCCTAGAAACTTCACCGAGGTAGATGGCCCTTGAATTTTAGTTGGATTTATTTCCCATCCTCTCATGCGCATATGCTTTACCAACAAGTCTAGGCTAGCTGCTACCTCCTGTTCACTGGGTCCAATCAACATAACATCATCAATATAGTGGACCAGTGTGATATTTTGTGGAAGAGTCAGGCGATCAAGATCCCTTCTAACTAAGTTATGGCACAACGCTGGAGAGTTAACATACCCCTGAGGTAAGACAGTAAAGGTATACTGTTGGCCTTGCCAGCTGAAAGCAAATTGCTTCTGGTGGTCCTTATGAACCGGTATTGAGAAAAAAGCATTGGCCAGATCAATAGCTGCATACCAGGTACCAGGAGACATATTAATCTGCTCAAGTAAGGATACCACATCTGGTACAGCGGCTGCAATTGGTGTCACTACTTGGTTGAGTTTTCGATAGTCAACTGTCATTCTCCATGATCCATCTGTCTTTTGCACAGGCCAAATTGGAGAGTTAAATGGACATGTGTTAGGCATCAACACTCCTGCATCTTTCAAATCCTTGATGGTGGCACTAATTTCTGCAATCCCTCCAGGGATACGATAGTGTTTTTGGTTCACTATTTTCCCTGGTAGAGGCAACACCAATGGCTTCCATTTGGCCTTTCCAACCATAATAGCCCTCACTCCACAGGTCAGGGAACCAATGTTGGGATTCTGACAATTTCTAATTATATCTATCCCAATTGTACATTCTGGGACTGGGGAAATAACCACAGGATGAGTTCTGGGACCGACTGGGCCCACTGTGAGTCAGACTTCAGCCAAAACTCCATTTATCACCTGACCTCCGTAGGCCCCTACTTTAACCAGAGGGCCACAATGCTTTTTAGGGTCTCCTGGGATCAGTGTCCACTCAGAACCAGTATCCAATAAGCCTCAAAAATCTGATTATTTCCTTTTCCTCAGTGTACAGTTACCCTAGTAAAAGGCCTCAGGTCCCTCTGGGGAAGGACAGGAGGAAGGAAATCAGCATAAGTCTTTGGTATTGTGACAAGTTCCTTCCTTCAGCATTGGAACCCAGCCACCCCTTCATTCCAGGAGTTCTGGGTCTGTGAACTGTCTCAAGTCTGGAAACTGGTTAACTGGACGGATTCGCTACTGCTGAAATCCAATGTTGACTTCCTGTCATTTGTTCTAGAGCTTTTCTGCTTATACAGATAAAAAAAAAACTTAGTAGGCTTCTTATGTATTTTGTTCCTTTTAATGCCATGATTAATTAGCCAGTTCCAAAGATCATTTTGGGTCATGCCATTATAGGCATTGTTTTGCCTTTGCCACCCATTATGATAATTATGATAACTATGCTCATCTGGCCTTCAGCAATTCAGTACTGCCACCTTACACCTTTCCTGAGGTCCTGTTAAACCTATTACTTGTACATTTAATTTATGCAAGCGAGCTAGAACTTCTCTAACTGTAAGATCTGCCATAAGAAATAGAGCAAAAACAAAGCTCTTCAAATGTTCTGGTGTCTCTCTCAGGACTTTCCATCTTATAAATTCAGTGAATGGCATGTCCTCTGGGTCCTCATATTGTGGAGAATGTGGTTTTACACTTTGAATCTACTCGAGCATGCCCATCTGCCTGACCCTCACAATCACTTCATCAGTACTAATCCAATGAATATCAGGCATCTTTAACTCGCTGTTAGTAGGCCATATTTTAATAAATACATCAGCCAAACATTCAAATAAGCTTTTAACACCTTTTTTAACTGCTCGAGCTTCCATGTTAAACCTAGAATCTCTACTCAGTGGGCTCATATCGATAAACTCAGTCTGATCCAATTTACATCCCTTCCACCATTAACCCACACCCTTAAAATCCATTCCCACACATATTCCTTAGGCTTCTGCTGGAAAGAATTGGCAAACTCATTAATTTCTTTAGTGGTGTAGCACACCTTCTTGTGGACCACACATTCTATCTCACCTTTAGGGGCTTGCTTAGACTTCAATCTGGTTATAGGTCTAGAGGGGACAATTGTTGGGCCCTGAGAGACATTAGCTCCCACTGGGAGGGGGGATTAGTTTCCTCAGGCAAGGGTGGGGAGGAGGAATCTGCAGAGTGTGGATTCTCTGCTGAGGGTGGGGAGATTAATTCCTCAGATAAAGAAAATCCCTCAGAATCCAAGGGTTGGAAATCCTCATCATCTTGGTTCTCCCACACATCTCCAGCCCAAGTCTCATGGTTCCACCCTTTCCCCACTAGGGCTCTCACTTCAACTGCTGACATTCTTCGTGGCTGGGAATTAAATTTGCGTTGTAAATCACCCAAATGTATAATAAAGTCTCCAGCTTGATTTTCTGCAGCTTTAGCTCTTTGGCTACTGGAGAGAAGATTCTCTTCCAGAGCACAATTGGAAACCTTTAAACTGTTGTTTCGAATCCGGATCTGGTCCTTTTTATCACTGAGCTCCTTATTTTCCTGTATCACTTTATCCAGAGATGCTAGGAGCAATCGGGCAACATCATTATTTTCCTTATTTCTCCACAATTTCTCAAACATTTTATATATGGAGTCACTAAATTCCTTGCTCCTCACAAGAGGTGAGTTAGGTGAGTCAAATGGATCTATCTTCATAATTACTTCAAATAGTCTGCACCAAGGATTATCATTCCTCTTCATGCCACCAGGAAAGCCTTCAGTAACTCTAGATTTCATTGAGTTGGAGAGCTGGCTCCAGAGACTACCAAGCACACTAAAGAAATAAATCATTTGAATTATATTTCTCTAGAACCACTTCTGGCACCAAAATCTGTATTAGTCAGGGTTCCCTAAAGAAACAGAAGCAACAGGATGAATATATAGCTATATACAATTTATTGATTTGCTCACATGACAGCATTCAAGGTGTCCAACAGTAGCCGCACCACACTGGAAAGGCCGAGAGAATCCAGGGAACTGCTCATTCCACAAGGCTGGATGTCTCAGTAGTCCCAATCTAGTGCTGAAGGCCTGAATGGATTCCAAGAGATCTGCTTGTTTCAGTAGACGCTGGGATCCAAAAGGTTGATCACAGCAGCAAGGCAAACTCATCAGATGAGAGAAGCAAGCCTCAGGAGAAAAGGGACCAGCTCCTTCTGCCATGGCCTTTTATACTGCCTGCCGGCAGAAGGTAATGCCCACATTTGGGGTGGGCCAACTGGGTTTAGGTGGTCCAATCTGAAGAACCATTTTCACTTATTTGTTCCTTAGTCCAGTCAAGTTGACAACCAGGATTAACCATCACACGTGTCAAGGCAGATAGGGTGATTATATTACTTATGTGTAAAGGCAGCATTGGTGGTTATATTAATTACTTGTCAAAGAAGGATGGATGCTCATATGACTTACGTGTCAAGGGTGGATAGGTGGATGTATTACTTTTGTGTGAAGGCAGGATGGGTGGTTATATTACTTTTGTGTGAAGGCAGGATGGGTGGTTATATTACTTATGTGTCAAGGCAGCATGGGTGCTTATCTTACTTGTCAAGGGAGGATGGGTGGTTATATTACTTATGTGTCAAGGCAGGATGGGTCATTATATTACGTATGTATAAACGCAGGATGGGTGGTTTTATTACTAATGTGTCAAGGCAGGATGGGTGCTTATCTTACCCATCTATCAAGGCAGGATGGGTGGTTATATTACATATTTGTCAAGGCAGGATGGGTGATTATATTACTTATGTGTCAAGGCAGGTTGTGTTGTTATATTACTTATGTGCCAAGGCAGGATGGGTGGTTATATTACTTATTTGTCAAGGCAGGATAGGTGCTTATCTTACTTGTCAAGGGAGGATGAGTGGATATATTACTTATGTGTCAAGGCGGGCATTATATTACATATGTGTCAAGGCAGGATGGGTGGTTTTATTACTCATGTGTCCAGGTAGGATGGGTGCCTATCTAACTTATCTATCAAGTCAGGATGTGTTGTTAAATTTCATATGTGTCAAGGCAGGATGTGTAGTTATATTACTTATGTGTCAAGGCAGGTTGGGTGGTTATATTACTTAAGCGTCAAGGCTGGACAGATGCTTATATTACTTATGTGCAAGGGAGGATGGGTGGTTATATTACTTAGGTGTCAAGGCAGGGTAGGTGGTTAAATTACTTATGTGTCAAGGCAGCATGGGTGGTTATACTATGTGTCAAGGCAGATTGGTTGGTTATATTACTTATGTGTAAAGACAGGATGGGTGCTTATATGACTTATATGTCAAAGCAGGATGGATGGTGATATGACTTATGTGTCAAGGCAGGATGGGTGGTTATATGAATTATGTGTGAACGCAGGATGGGTGCTTATTTTATTTGTCAATAGATGATTGGCATTTATACTATTTATGTGCCAAGGCAGGATGAGTGGTTATATTAATATGTTTCAAGGCAGAATGGGTGGTTATTACTTTTGTGTCAAGGCAGGGTGGGTGGTTGTATGATTTATATGTCAAGGAAAATTGGGAGGTTATATTACTTATTTGTCAAGGCAAAATTTGTGGTTATATTACTTATGTGTCAAGGTAGGATGCATGGTTATATTACTTTTGTGTCAAGGCAGGACTGGTGGTTATAATACTTATGTGTTAAGGTAGGTTGGATTGTTATATTACTTATGTGTCAAGACAGGATGGGTGGTTATATTACTTAAGTGTCAAGGTAGGATGGGTGGTTATATTACTTATGTGTCAAGGCAGGCTGGGTGGATATATTACTTAGGTGTCAAGGCAAGATGGGTGGTTATATGACTTATGTGTCAAGACAGATTCGGTGGTTATATTACTTATGTACCAAGGCTGGATGGGTGCTTATCTTATGTGTCAAGGAAGGATGGATGGTTATATTACTTATGTGCCATAGCAGGATAGGTGGTTATATTTCTTATGTGTCAAGTCAGGATGGGTGCTTATATTACTTATGTGTGAAGGCAGGATGTGTGCTTATACGAGCTGTGTGTCAAGGCAGGTTAGGTGGTTATATGAAATGTGTCAGGGCAGGATAGGTGGTTATATTACTTATGTGTCAAGGCAGGATGGTTGGTTATATTATTTATGTATAAAGCAGGATTAGTGGTTATATGATGTGTCAAGGCATGATGGGTAGATATATTACTTATGTATCAAGGCAGGATTTGTGGTTATATTACATACGTGGTATGGCAGGATGGGTGTTTATATGACTTATGTGTCAAGGTAGGATAGGTGGTTATATGACTAATATGACAAGGCAGGTTAGGTGGTTATATTACTTATGTGTCAAGGCAGGATGGGTGGTTATATTACTTATGTAACAAGGCAGGATATGTGGTATATTACTTATGTGTGAAGACAGGATGGGTGCTTATATGACATATGTCAAGGCAGGACGGGTGGTTAAATGACTTATGTCAAGGCAGATTGGGTGGTTATATTACATATGTGTCAAGGCAGGATTGGTGGTTATATTCCTTATTTGTCAACATAGGATGAATGCTTTTGTGACTTACTTGTCAAGGCAGGATACCTGGAGTTATTACTTATGTGTCAAGGCAGGATGTGTGCTTATATGACTTATGTATCATGGCAGAATGGGTGGTTATATTACTTATGTGTCAAGGCAGGATTGGTAGTTATAATCCTTATTTTTCAAGATAGTATGAATGCTTATATGACTTACGTGTCAAGGCAGGATACCTGGTTGTCTTACTTAAGTGTCAAGGCAGGATTTGTGGTTACATTACTTATTTGAAAGGCAGGATATGGGGATACATTACGTGTCAAGGCAGGATGGGTGGTTATAGAATTTATGTGTTAAGGCAGGACGGGTCCATATATGACTTACGTGTCCAGGCAGGATGAGTGCTTATATGACTATGTCTCAAGGAAGGATGGGTGGTTATATGACTTAAGTGTCAAGGCAGGATGGGTTCTTATATGACTTATGTGTCAAGGCAGGATGGGTCGTTATATAACTTATGTGTTAAGGCAGGATGGGTAGATATATGATTTATGCATCAAGGCAGGATGGGTGCTTATACGACTTATGTGTCAAGGTAGGTTAGTTGGATATATGAAATGTGTCAGGGCAGGATAGGTGGCTATATTACTTATGTGTCAAGGCAGGATGGGTGTTTATATTACTTAAGTATAAGGCAGGTTAGGTGGTTATATTAATTATTTGTCCAGGCAGGATGGGTGGTTATATCACTTATGTGTAAGGCAGGATTAATGGTTATATTATGTGCCAATGCAGGATGGGTAGTTATATTTCTTATGTATTAAGACAGGATTTGTGGTTATATTACATATGTGGTAAGGCATGATGGGTGCTTATATGACTTATGTGTCAAGGCAGGATAGGTGGTTATATGACTTATATGTCAAGGCAGGATAGGTCGTTATATTACTTATGTGTCAATGCAGGATGGATAGTTATATTATGTGCCAAGGCAGGATGGGTGGTTATATTACTTATGTAACAAGGCAGGATACGTGGTATATTACTTTTGTGTCAAGGCAGGATGGGTGCTTATATGACTTATTTGTGAAGGCAGGATGGGTGCTTATATGACTTATGTGTCAAGGCAGGACGGGTGGTTAAATGACTTATGTCAAGGCAGATTGGGTGTTTATATTACTTATGTGTCAAGGCAGGATTGGTGATTATATTACTTATTGGTCAAGGCAGGATGGATGGTTATATTACTTATGTGTCAAGGCAGGATTGGTAATTATATTTCTTATTTGTCAAGATAGGATGAATGCTTATGTGACTTATTTGTCAAGGCAGGATACCTGGTGGTATTACTTATGTGTCAAGGCAGGATGTGTGCTTATATGACTTATGTATCATGGCAGGATGGGTGGTTATATTACTTATTTGTCAAGGCATGATAGTTATATTCCTTATTTTTCAAGATAGGATGAATGCTTATATGACTTACGTGTCAAGGCAGGATACCTGGTTGTATTACTTATTTGGCAAGGCAGAATGGTTGCTTATATGACTTATGTGTCAAGGCAGGATGGGTGGTTGTAGTTCTTTTTAGAATTGCAGGATATGTGGATATATTATGTGTCAAGGAAGGATGAGTTGTTATATTACTTATGTGTCAAGGCAGGATGGGTGGCTATATGCCTTATGTGTCAAGGCAGGATGGATGCTTAATTGACTTATGTGTCAAGGTAGGATGGATACTTTTCTTACTTATGTGTCAAGGCATGATTTGTGGTTATATTACTTGCCTGTATTCCAGGTCCCCTTCCTGTACAAAGTCTTCAGTGAGGAGTTTCCTGGGCTCCCCAAATAGACAACTAATCCTGCTAACAGAAATCCCTATGTGATTAAACATACCCCAGAAACTCTCTCACACAGTTGCCCCTCATAAAGATAACACATTGGACAATTACTAGGAGGCCTGTCTCGGGAATGCCCTGGATACCATGGAGGATCCCATCATAGGTGATCCCAAGGACAGGGACAAGGACATAAATGTGAACAGAAGGGTCCAGGTCCACCAAGTCAACTCCAAAGACCACATTCATGCACTCAGAGGCCTTAGTAAAGATCACATAGTAGTTCTCATCTCCTATGACCATATACTCAATTTCTCTCCTGAAGGTCATCTCATTCATTTGATACTTGAGGAGCAGGAACTTCACCAATTCAACTATCTTTGGCTTTAGTGAGTTAAGCAGGCAGGATTCAGGATCCTCCTCATCCTTCCCTTGGTTGCCAGAGGCTCCATCATAGGGTGTCCCTGCAGTGGAGCTAATGAAGGTGAGTGGAGTGGAAGCCCTCCCAGAATTCTGTGAAGAAATTAGGGTCCCCTCCCTCGTGTTGGAGGTGTTTCCTGCATAATTTTTCATGGAGACTCGACCACTATTGAGGCCATTTCCCTCCATTTGGGCCTGAGCAGTATCCAGGACATTGGCTTGCTGGTTGTTGTGAATATGGTGCATTGTGACTTTCCTTAGAGACAACAGGCAGGAAAAGGTGCTTCTCACAGGGATAAGGTCTCTAAGACCAGACCTGAGAAAGAGAGAAAGAGAGTGAGTATACTCTGACAGCACCTTCTATGGCTGCTCTCAAAAATGCCCTTTAAAATATTTTGCTTGGGTCATGTTGCAGAGCCAAAGACCTCCTGGTATGCATTCCTCATGACAGTCTTAGAAAGGTAGAGACCCAAACTATCACCATGTACCCTCCTTCCCTGAGCCAAAACCTCAGTAAATGTTTCTGTTTCTTGAGATGGGACAAAGGCACTGCGCATGCTTCACATCTTGTTGCACATGTCTAGGGGCAACTGCAAGAAGTAGCCCAGGGCAGTGCCATCTATCTGTCTAAGGATAGGACACTAGCCTGATTCATCCTGATAAATGAGAACTACAATATTCATTATGATCCCACTGCCCACCATAGTTCATGCAAAGGCTTCTTTTCTCTGACAGAGAGGAAAGATTTTATGAGGGGAGGGAATCCATTCAAAGTCCCTAGGGGTTCTAACCACCAACAGGAGGGCAGGTAGTAGCATTGAACATGTATTTGAGTGAGGGACTCCCTCTGTCCTCACCCTGAGTGCTGACATACCTGAGATCCTTCTTCTGATGATTCTCGTCAAGATTCTTCTTATTAGCTCCTTCAGCAGTCTGACACCTGCCACATGGAAGCAAAACAGGCTCAGAATAAAAGGACTGACAGGACTGTGATGCTGACAGAGATTTGGGGAAAATACTGTGGGGTCCTCATCTGTTCTCTGATTCGAATTGCTTTCAATCATCCCTTGGAAGTTTTCACATAGAACCTTGCTAGATCCATAAAAATCTTTCACTACGCTGTGGGATGTTGTGATATCTCAATGACATGGGCTTGTCACTGATGTTATGGGCGATCCTTAAGTCCACCTCTAGGTGATTCATTTACCTGTACTTCTTGATAACTCCCCCATATACCTGACACCATCTTCACAAACGTTCCCACCTTCCTGCCTGAGGTAGTTCAATAAAGCCTGTCATGCATTATCTTTGAGGGGTGACTCTGGTTCTTGCCTGCATGCACCTCCAGTCTTCAAGAGAGATCCATATCTTGAATCCCTCTGCTCTCCATATGTGGCTCTCCATGCTGGTCTTACATCTGTCCTAGGACCAAGGTCATCACCTCTCTGAGATTTCCCACTACAGTTCATGAAGGAGAAGGAATGACACCCTAGTAGGTGTCCTGCAAGGGCTCTCAGGGATCCAGGACTAGGGCAACCCGGACATATGAGGACCATTGCTTGGGATTTTTGGGCCTCTCCACACATTCAGATCTTACTATGGTTGCTGACCTGGATTCCTGCAAGATGCTGGACTCCTCTGCTTGGTTCCCTCTGCTGCTCTGATGATAACTCTCACTTCATGATTTTCCTGAGAGAAGATGGAAGTGAAGATGAAGGACATCAGAACAGCAATTCCTGGGGCTGTTCCATTTTCAGAAGGGTCAGGGATTTATCTGTTGTCTGAGTACCTGGAGGTACTCTTATTTACTATTCATAAAGCTCTTGATGGCTCACGGATAGGTTTTTCAGGCCAAGGCCACAACTCCCAGAATCTCTATTTCCCTGACTAGGAAGTCAGAGGTGCCACCTTTGGGCCACAGTCTTCCTTAGGCCAGCCTGTGTTGACAGCAGTGGCATATTTGTCATGTGTTGCATCAGGTCTCCTTGTTACTCCTTCAGGATCCTGGACCTTACCCTCTACATCAGAGGACTGGCTTCTCAGAAAAAGCCGTACTCCTCCCTAATACACCTGAGGATGAAAGAAATGGACCTTTCATTTGGATATGCTCCACAGGGCTTTCCAGGGCTGATTAGAGGTTGTAGCACACCCTGCCCTCACCACCCCTGAAGGGTTCTGAAGCTCAAGATTCTCATTTATAGATGTGTGAACTCTTGGTGCCAGTCTACAGTAATTGGGAACCCCTTTTTTTTTTTATTTTTTTTGACATAGGGTTTCCCTGTAGCTCCAGCTGTCCCGGAAATCACCATGTAGACCAGGCTGGTCTTGAACTCACAGAGATCTGCCAGCCTCTGCCTCTGCCTCCCAAGTGCTGGGATTAAAGGTGTGTGCCACCATGCCTGGCTGGGAACCCCCTTTTTAGAAAATTTCTTGTTCTGCAGATTCAGCTCTCACTTTGCCTCTCAATGTACTCTGGTCATCTACCCTCCTGTAAATTCAGAAAATGGCTCTAAGTGCCCAAGATCCCAAATGTACATGCAGAAGTGCTGGGAGGGTTTTATTCTTGCAACACATCACTGAAGCATCCTCCAGGCTCCTGGGACCTCACAAAATGCTTCCAAGTACCCAAGTACCAGAATGCAGATATAGAGAGACGGACAGGGTTTCCTTCCTCCAATTCTGTTGGGGCTTGGAAAACTCCCAACAACTCCACCCCCATTCATGTTCATACTGAATCTTCTGTGATGCTGTTCAATTGGTTAGAACATTATTCCTTCTGCAGACTTTCGTACGTTTCCTCATCTACAAATATTTGGACTATCTTTGAGCCCTAAATGTCCATTTTGGCCGCACCCTGTGTCTAACTAAACAACTAATAAGTATATAAGTGCACCTGTGTCATCCAATGCCCATGGAAGACCGAAGAGGGGCCCCTGGAACTGTATTCATGGACAGTTGTTAGCAGCCATGTGGGTACTGGGAATCAAGTCCCAGTCTTCTGCCAGAAAATCCAGCATTCTTAACTGTTGAGCTATTATCTCTCAAGTACCTACTTTAATGATTTTGAGTACAGCTTAATAGTCACAGATAACCTAATATCTTACAACATAGTAATAGATTTGGAACAACTGATTACCTCTGTGATTTCAACTTAAGGAAAAAGTAAATAGTTCAGGTAACAAAATAATTGTTGAATGAATAACATACATACAACAGAGTTAAACAGATGGCTCAAAAGTAATAAAGTAAAAAATGAAAAGTTTTATCTTGTTCTAGATCCCTCAAACCATGAGAATCAAATGCTTTTATAAAACAAATCAATTTAATTGTGCCTTTTATAATGCCTTAGTTGTTTAACAAATAACTCAATGTTATAATTAAAAGACTATTAATGTGTTTTGTTTTATAACACATACTTAAGATATCATATATATGTTATATGTGTTTTAGATACAATCTGCTGGCCTGAAACTGTGTTTTAGATGCAGTCAGCTGGCATGAAACTTGCTACGTATACCAGGCTGACCTTGATGTCACAGAGATCAAGATTAAAGATTTTTGTTTTGAGGCAGGGATTTTTTTCTTTTTTTTTGTATTAATTTGTTTATTTATTTGGTCTTTTTTGAGACAGAGTCTCCCTGTATCCCCAGTTGACCTGGAATTCAATACGGTTGACCAGGATGGCCTTGAAATCATAGACATCTGATTGCCTCTGCCTCCCTAGTGTTGGGACTAAAGGCCTGCTCCACCATACCCCATTTGTTGCTTTGTTTTTTAATGTTTATTTTGTAGAAAAGTTGAGAAAATTAAAGTTAAATAAAGTAGGTATAGTTATATTACATTTATTATCATAAAAGTTACTAAAATTTTTAATGTCAAAATTAAATACCCTGAGGTCATATTAATGTTGATTTTGTTTCCAACCATCAGGTTTTCTTAAGCATTAGAAACATTTACAGAAAATTGTTTAAATAACAAGGACTTTAAAATATAATGAATAAAAATTCAGATTCAGTTCCAGAGATAAAGAAACTATGATTTCATCAAATGAAAGAAAAAAAAGACTCTATTCTGCATGGATTAAATTGATTCAATATGGTGGTTGAAGCACTTGCTAGGGCAATAAGGCAAGAAGAGGAAATTAAAGGAGTACTAATTGGAAAAGAGGAAGTCAAGCTATCCCTTTTGCTGATGATATGATTGTTTACTAAATGCTAAAAACTCCACCAGAAAACTCCTAGAAACAATTAAGAGCTTCAGTAAGGTGGTAGGATACAAAATTAACCTAGAAAAATGAGTAGCCTTTCTTTACAACAACAGCAAGCAACTGAAGAAGCAATTCAAAGAGACCTTCCCACTAATAATAGCCTCAAAAACAATAAAATACCCAGGAACAAACCTAACCAAAGACACCAAAGATCTCTACAACAAAAATTTTAAACCCCTGAAGAAGGAAATTGAAGAAGACATCAGAATATGGAAATACCTCCCATGCTCATGGATTGGATAATTAATATAGTAAAAATGTCCATTCTATCCAAACTCTTGTATAGATTTAATGCAATCCCAATTAAAATCCCCAAGAGTTTCTTCACAGGCTTGGAAAAATGTCCTTTATTTCATTTGGAAAAACAAAAGTCCCCGAATAGCCAAAGCAACACTGAGTGAAAAGAGCAATACAGGGGGGAATCTCTATACTAGACTTCAAACTATACTACAGGGCTATAGTCATAAAAACAGCTTGGTACTGGCACAAAAACAGACCTGTTAACCAATGGAACAAAACTGAAGATCCAAACTTGAGCACATACAATTTCAGCCATCTCACATTTGACAAGGGGGGCAAGAAGACACAGTGGATGAAAGAGAACATCTTCAGCAAGTGCTGTTGGCAAAACTGGATCACCACTTGTATATGAATGAAATTAAACCCCTACCTCTCACCCTGTACAAAAGTCAACTCCAGGTGGATTAAAGACGTCAACACGAAACCCCAAATGCTGAAGGTGATAGAAGAAAAAGTTGGCAGCAGAAGACAAGACATAGGCATAGAAAAAGACTTCCTATATCAGACAGCAGCTGTGCAAGAATTAAGTTCAACAATTGACAAATGGGACCTCATTAAACTCAAAAGCTTCTGTACATCAAAAGAAACAATCAAGGAAGTGAAGAGAAAACCCACAGTTTGGGAGGAAACCTTCACTACAGATACATCTGACAAAGCATTGACTTCCAGAATATATAAACTACTCAAAAAACAAGAAAGAAAACAAATGACCCATTCAAAAGATGGAGCAAAGAGCTGAACAGAGACTTCACAAGTGAGGAATTAGAGATGGCTGAGAAACATCTTAAAAAGTGTTCAATGTCTCTTATAATTAAGGAAATGCAAATTTAAAACCACTTTAAGATATCATCTTACTCCAATAAGACTGGCTAGGATCAAGAAAACAAAGGATACCAAGTGCTGGAGAGGTTGTGGGGAAAGTGGAACACTCATCCACTGCTGGTGGGAATGTAAACTGGTACAGCCACTATGGAAAGCAGTGTGGAAAAAGAACCCTTGGAAGACTTAGAATGAACTTGCCTCCTGATCCAGCCATACCACTCTTGGGTATGTACCCACAAGTCTCATCTAATCACAGAGATACATGCACAGCCATGTTTATTGCAGCTCTCTTCACAATAGCAAGGAGCTGGAACCAACCCAAGTGCCTCTCAACTGACAAGTGGATAGAGAAATTGTGGTACACCTATACAATGGAGTTCTATGCAGTGGTAAAGAAAGAAGACATCATGAATTCTGCAGGTAAATGAATGGAGCTAGAAGATATCATGCTGAGTGAAGTAACACAGTCCCAGAAAAGGAAACGACAAATGGTATCCCTCATCTGTGGATGCTAGCACCAATTACCTAATTGTATGGCAAACTACATTAATGTGATCTGAATACAACCGTGCTCTTATATTGTGAATCCCTTAATAATAAACAAATAAAGGGGAAAAATGCCCACAAAGGCCCATATTCCACCCAACAGTTTCCACAGAGTAAATCATATAGTAAGATGACTGATGCAAAATAAAATTGTTGGATGGAACTCATCTACTCGTTTTCCATGACACTGAGAATCAAGTAACCCAAATACTAAATATTTATCTCATTTTGATTTCTTAAATCCTTTTCTGAATGGAATGTTTTGCTCTTCCTATTGAATATTTCACTTGGTATACTCCTAAACTATAGAATCAAGCTAATCATCATCTTAATGAATTTAAATTATTTCCTTTCATAAATAATAATTATTCAACATGATTATTCACTTACTCAGGCCCTTGTACCTAGTAGTTTTCATGATTGAAAAATACATCTTATTTTTTTATATTTTGCTGATGAGGTGTTTACTACATGTATGTATGATTACCCATGTAAATGCCCATGGGATTTCAGAGAAAAGAGGGTTCAGATACCCATGGACATCTGGAGTTATGGATGATGTTAACTGGCCACATATGGTTCTAGGAACAATCCTGTGTCCTTTGCAGAGCCGCCGTGCTCCTTACTCAATTAAGCCACTCTCCCGCCTGGTTTCAGTTTAACTAGTCTTTCAGTAAAAAAAATTTAAATTGTTTTATCTTTAAAAAAAAATAAAAATATAACATATTTTATTCTAAAAAATTCAGTATATTTTGGCGTTTAAAATATAACAAATTGTACTAGCTATAGTTTTGTTAATATCTATATCTATATATATAGAGAGATGCGAGAGCAGGAGATAGAGGAGGAGATCCAAAACCAATTAGATTAAAGTCCAGCTTTAAACATGCCAGGATAGTTTAACAAATATCATGAAGACATTTAACTTCGAGTCAGAGATATCCTAAAATTTAGTGTCAGCTCTTACTTTTGCATAATTATACAAATAGACAATCTCTAATAACAATAATACCACAGCACTTTTCATACCTTAACTATATGCTTCTGGATTAAGTAGTATGTTAAGATCTCTGTCTTAAAATTAGCCGATGATTATTAAAAAAAATTAAACAGTATTATGCTTTTTGCTATTCAAAAGACCTGGAAATACCTTCAGTGATCTCATCTAGTACTTCCATTTCCTTTTATATAGTGTAAAATATGAAATGTTTGGTTTTAGCCTACCAACGGGCCCTATAAAACGTGATTCTAATGGTCTAATCTCTATTTTCTATCACTGTATTTAATAT
>VZQC01002037.1:381470-391881 GCA_009823505.1 Rhizomys pruinosus | reverse complement strand
CATAAAAAGCCTTTGACAATATCCAGCATCCCTTCATGTTTAAAGTTCGAGATGGAATTGAACTGAAGGGAACATTCCTCAATATAATCAAAGCCATATACAACAAACCAACATCCAACATCATCCTAAGTGGAGAAAAATTAGAAGCACTCCCATTAAAGGCAGGAACCTGACAATGCTGTGCCTTATTGTCACTCCTCTTCAATACAGTGCTTGAAATGCTTGCTAAGGCAATACGAGAAGAGAGAGAAATTAGAGGAGTACTAATTGGAAAAGAGGAAGTCAAACTATCCCTTTTTGCAGATGATATGATAGTTTACCTCAGGGATGCTACAATCTACACCCCAAAACTCCTAAAAATGATTAAGAGTTTCAGTAAACTTTCAGGATACAAAATTAACCTAGAAAAATCAATAGCCTTTCTTTACACCAATAACAAGCAACTGGAGAAGGAATATAAGGAGACCTTCCCACTTACAATAACCTCAAAATAACAAAACACCTGAGAACAAACCTAACCAAAGACAACAAAAACCTCTGCAACAAAAATTTTAAACCCTTAAAGAAGGAAATTGAAGAAGACATCAGAAAATGGAAAAAAAAAACTCCCATGCTCATGGACTGGAAAAAATAATATATTAAAAACGTCCATTCTACCCAAGTTAATATACAGATTCATTGCAATCCCAATTAAAAACCCCACGAGTTTCTTCACCAACTTGGAAAAATCTCCTTAAATTCATAGGAAAAACAAAAGTATCCAAATAGCTAAAGCAGCCCTGACCAAAAAATGCAATACATGGGGATCACCTTGCCAGACTTCAAGTAATATTACAGGGTTATAGGCAAAAAGCCAGTCTGGTACTGGCAAAAAAGCAGACATGTTGACCAATGGAACAAAATTGAAGATCCAAACTTGAGCTCATACAATTTTGGCCACCTCATATTCAATAAAGGGCCCAAAAATGCTCATTGGAGGAAAGTCAGCATCTTCAGCAAATGGTGCTGGCTAAACTGGATCACCATTTATAGAACAACAAAATTAAAACTGTACCTCTCACCCTATACAAAAATAAAACAACTACAAGTTCATCCAAAATGAAAGTAAAAACAGAAATATATAATCAGTAAGACCAGAGAAGTTGTACTTCAGATATAAAACTTGAGATCTTAGTAAAAAACAAAAAGAAAAAGAGAGAGCGCTGTTGCTTTGCCTGTCTTCAATTCTTACTGGCAAGTGCATTTAGTCGTGGCTGCCATTGCTTTTGCCACTCTTCAAAGACATGAGACACAGCTTTTTTTTTTTTTTGTATTTTAATTTATTTTCCTTGGCATGGTAAAGAAACCCTAAGAACTACCATACAGAACATGCCCCTCTGCCATTGAGGATTTCGTATTTAACCAATGCTTTTTAACCCTGCAATATGGACTGAAGATTCATCTCTCACCAAGAATTCTCCAAACCTTCAATGCCAGATGGAAACTACTGAGATATCCAGCTTGTGGACTGAGCATCTACTGGGATTTCAGTCTCTTCTGATTATAGACTACCATTGTTGGACGACCCAGGCTGTATCATGGAGGCCAGTACAAGAAGATCAAGACTGGATGCGTGCTTACTTGAACTCATTTGGGTGATCATGGGAGGGAAAGTTCCCAGTGTGGAGCACAAGGGCAAGACTCATGTTTGTTGTGCTTGCCAAGGAGGAAACTTCAAACACTTCCTTAAGNCATCAGCCATGGGTTATGTCTCCAAGGGGAGAGCCAATAGCCAATTAGATTTGGGATATACAGGCACATGGCTGCCTCTGCTGCACAGTATTTCCAGGCAGGTGAGGTGTAGCTGGGATTTACAGTTTAAACTTAAGCTTATATACAGCTAAGAAGTATAACTTTACATTCCTAAATTACATAGCGAGTTGATGTGTGTTTCAATGTACTTAAGAAAATAGATTTGTTCTTTCTCATAAATCTTAGAACTGAGAAAAATAGAGACATATACTACAAGCTGATTCTATGGTGATAACAATAAATATGATACTATCTTTACTGACCAGTTACCCAGTTTGTCTTACATACAAGGATTAGATTTTAGGAACCATCAATGAGGGATAGCATATATCGTTCATTTTTCTGGGACTGTATTACCTCACTCAGCAGAACAGCTTCCAGTTCCATCCATTTGCCGTGGGGTGTAGAGGTTCTATTGTAGATGTGTTACTTGGGGTTGGGCATTTGATAGGCTTTTATCTCTGTAGGTGTCTAGTTGAGGAGCTTTGTTTTGTTTGTTTGTTTGTTTCCATATGACTTTTTTTTATTGATGCTTTGTGTATTTCATCCATCATTTTCCAATTCAGTTCAGGCATATATCCCTTTCCCTTCCCCCCACCCCAACCCTATCCATCCCAGGTCATGCCTTCTGCCATAACATTTCTGCATCGTTCTCTGTTTTGTTTTGCTTTGTTTTGTTATCATTTTTTAGCAATAAGTCATAATTTGTGAATACAAGCCTCCTTCACGAAAAACCAATTTGCAAGCAGCCGTGCCCAAACCCACACAGCTCATGGGTCCAATCATCCAGCAGGGGGGGCTTGTATGTTCAATCAAGTTGATCAAATGAGTGTCCAGTCTATATTATTGTAGTTTCACCATTCACCCAGTCGCAGTCCTTACATTCTACCGCACCTCCTCTTCCGCAGATTGTTCCCTAGGCTTAGAAAAGGGGCATAGGTGGATAAGCAGCAAAACAGTCTACTTTCTCTGGAGCTATTGTCTTGGTCTCTAGTCAATTCTGGCTGTTTTCTTTCATGGGCTGACAGCTTAGTTGAGGAGTTTTGTAAAACTCTGTTGTGATCAAAGCTTCTTTAATGAATGGTGAATGGCGTACATGTCAGTAAATATAAGGATCCATATTTAGCACATATTAAGACCTTACATTTGTAAAGAGATGTGACTGCTTGGAGTTTTCTCTAAGATCTATGAACACTCCAGCCATGTGTATTTATGTATGTACCACACATGATTTCCATCCCACTGAGTATCCTTTAAGTCCAATTAACTTTTGATTACGTCAAGATGAAAGTGCCACTACTGCCCAATATAGTTTGCTGTGGTGGTCATTGTTGTGGTTATGAAGCTTTAAAGCTTGGGTTGGACCATCAATTGATATTCTTTAGCAGCTTGCATAGCCTTCCCCAAAACAGTGAGAGAAAGCCTTCAGGGAGGTGGCTTTTTTCTTATTATTTTATGTGTATAATTGTACTGTCTGCATGTAAGTAGGTGCACCCATGTCGTTCAATGATGTGGTGGTCAGAAAAGGGTGTCGGATTCCCCTGGAACTGGAGTTAAAGATGGTTCTTAGTTGCCATGTGGGTGCTGGGAATCGAACCCAGTCTTCTGCAAAAGCAGCCAGTGCTCTTAACTGCTGAGCCATCTCTCCAGCCCCAGAGGTGGCTATTGTAAAAGATGCTGTTCCAACATATGCTGGGCGGGGGGGTTATGAATGTGTTTAGTAGATTTAGAGTGTATTTTTTCCTGAACATTAATCCAATATTTTATGTATTTAATATTTGAATCATACTTTATTTAGTTTAAATGTAGCTTGTCCTTGGTGATTACCTTGAGAATGTCAGGAGACACATGAATTTCCCAAAGTTGCCAAAGAGATACATGTATTAGATACATAAGTAGGAAAAGTGTTTTAATTTATTTTGCAACCTCCCCCTCCTCATTACAGAGAATGCAGTTGGTAAACACAAAAATAGCTCCCAGAGGTTTCTGTATTGGAGCAGTATTGAAAGTAAAGCCTTAGGCAGTATGAACATATATATGAGCCAATTTAAAATGGCCAAAGAAAAGTAGGGAGTTAGGTCCATTTGTCTAAGTTCATTGGGATGAAANTTCCCTGTCCTCTCTTGACAACCAGGCCCATAAATTCCACTGTTTCACAAGACAGTGACCATGATACCCTCTGTGTGTTGAGTCTACTAGAGACCTAACTAAGATTTTCTTGACATGGCTTATTCATTTTCAATTTGGAGGGGTTTCTATCTGGGCTTGTACATTTTGAAGTTGAATGTTATTCATTCCAATCGTCAAATATGATTTGTATATTAAAATAACTGATTACTACTGTATTTATCTCCACTCTCCTTCTAAGGTCTGTCTTCCTCCTGTTCTGACATGCCTGTTCTGAGGCTTTTTTTATTTAGAGGATTTCCTTGTCTTCTTGTATTCTCCCCAACCTCCCCCTGCCAATGTCTGCCCTCCCTATTTCCTTCCCTCTCTCCCTCCATCTTTTCTTCTACCCTACACTCACTGCTCCCTTCACTTTCTTTCTCTTAATTTCCTTTCTTCTATTTATTTCTTCAATTTCTTTCTTTGTTTCTTTTTCTTTCTGTCTTCCTTCCTATCTTTTTTCTTTCTTTCTTTCTTTCTTTCTTTCTCTCTTCCTTTCTTTCTCCTTCTTTATTTTTTCATTCATTTTTCTTTCATTTTGTATAACATTCTTCTTTCATTTTTACCCATTCAATCTCCCTTTCATGACGGGCAGTGGAGATCAAGCCCACAGCCCCTCATGTTCTTGATAAACCCTTTACAACCGTAACCAAGATCCATACCCAAAATATTTTGTGCTTTTTATTTTGAGGATAGGCCTCAGTAAGGTACACAGGCTGACCTTGGCCTGGAGTCCTCCTTTCTCCAGAGTAGCTTGGCAAACACTCATGCACTTCCTTATGCATTCTTTACTCCTGGATATTCTAGGGACACTTGTTAGTTTTCTTCACCTGAAATGTATTCATTCTAGAAGTGTATTTTCCCGGCATGTTGCATTGTGAGTTGATAGTTCCCATTCAGCCCTTCAAACATGTGCCACTTCCTTCTTTGCTCCATGTATTCAAATGAGAAGTCCTCCTTCCTAATTTTTGGAGCCACTGGGCAGCTCAGGATAAATATGTCTTGTTTGGAATCATGAGGTTTGGTACAAAATGTATTACATTCTTATGACAGGACATCCAACATCCACTACACACTCTTTTTAAATTGAGCATTGGTATAACACATACAATGGTTTTCAATCAAACCCAGTACCTCCCCCCATGTGCCAAACCTCCCCATAAGAACTCATGCAATACAATATCCAAGCCAAGCATTATCCAGTCAAGATCCAAAATGCAGAAGTCCTTCTTTGCCAAAAGATCCTCTGGAGTCTAGGCAGCATATCTGGGAATCCTAGGTAAGGTATATTCTTAATCACTCAACAGTACTCAGTCTCTTATAGTTTTCAGTCCAGGGTCAGTCCCCCAACCATTTCTTTTGCTCTGCATTGTGACCTTGTCACAGTTGGCATGGGTCCCATGTCTGATGCCTACATTGCCACATGTGAAAGTTTACAGTTGATTGTATGTCACAGCCTCTCTACATTCATGCACCAGGCCTGGCTATTACAATATTTTTGGCCCCTTTTCCACAATGATCCGTGAACCCTGAGTAGGTGAGGTTTGATATAGAGGCTACATCCAGGGATATACACTCTGAGGAGTCCCATTCTTTGGATCTTGACTAGTTATGGCTTTCTGTTTGCGTCATACTCTATTTTGTATGGAACCATTACTGGTGAGAATTAGGGGTGTGCTCCTGTTCTCTTTGCCTCTCAAAGGGGTTTGTAATGTAGAGGTTCAACTGTAGATGTGTCTCCTAAGAATTGGGATTTTTCAGAAGTATGTGTTCTGGGTCTGACCAGGTGTTGGATTCTGCAGTGGCCTCCATCTTTTAATCACTTGAATTGCTCTCACAAACCATTCAAAGGGAGGTATCCTCAGTCTTACTCTGTGTACCCTGCCACAAAGCTACCAGGTTGCACAACCCGGGCACTACAGTTCAGACAGTGTATGTGATTTCCTCATGGGGTCTTGAGGGCACTGCATTACTCTCTGAGTTTCCTAGTCTCCCAAATTCCAACCATTTCTATTCTTTCTTTCCTTCCTTGCCCCCTCCTCCCTCCTCAGCCCCTGCACCCAAAACGTCCCCATCCTCTCCATCTCCTGCCCTCCCTCCTCCCATCATACCCCTTTTATCTCCCCTTCCTCCTCTCCCAACCCAACATCCCCACCCTCCCAACCTCTCCCTTAAGTTTCATTTGTTCCTTTCTGTCCCCCTGTTTCAGGATTTTTCTTTTCCTTTACCTCCACACATACTTTCCAATTTCTTGGTTCCTGGTGTTACATCAGGATATATACTCAGGTAAGTGGATTGGTGCTACAATCCACAAATGAAGGAGAACATACATCACCTGGTTTTCTGTTTTTGTGTTACTTCATGCAGAATAACATTCTCTACTCCCCTCCATTTACCTGCAAATTTCTTACTGCTGAGTAGTACTTCATTGTGTAGGCGTATCACACTTTCCTTATCCATTCAACAGCTGTGGGACATTTAGGTTGTTTCCCTTTCTTTGATATTGTGAAGAGAGCAGTAACTAACCCAGATGTGCAGGTACCTTTACAGTATGATGAATCCTTTGGGTATGTGCCAAGGATTGGTATAACTAGGTTGTATGGTAGGTTCATTTTATTTTTCTGAGTGTTCCCTCATACTGCCTTCCATAGTGGCTGCACTAATCTTCATTCCACCAACATTCAATGAGTGTTCCCTTTTCTCTACACCCTTGCCAGGATATTGTGTCCTTCTTTTTCCTGATATTATCCAGTCTGATTGGGGTAAGACGACATCTTGGTTTTCTTTGTATTAGATTTTTTACTTGGGCATTGATTAGTCTTAGAACTTTAAAAATGTTATGGTCGGGCTGGAGAGATAGCCTAGCGGTTAAGAGCACCGACGCTCTTGCAGAGGACCCGGGTTCGATCCCCAGCACCCACATGGCGGCTAAGAACCGTCTGTAACTCCAATTCCAGGAGAACTCCAGTTCCAGGGGAATCCGAGACCCTCTTCTGACCTCCGCGGCATTGCACGACACGGGTGCACAGACCTGCATGCAGACAGTACATTCATACACATACAAAAATAAATAAATAATAAAAAAAAAAAATTAAAAAAAAATAAATAAAAATAAAAATGTTATGGTCATTCAGGCCAGACAAGGATAAGTGACCAGGGCTGGCCAGAAGTCACTCAGGCGCATATTGGGGCACAGGCTAAGTCAGAGGTTTTGGATCAGTGTCTCTGCACCCGGCCAGTTTAGGTCAGTGCCTCTGCGCCTTTGTGCAGACTGGCCAGAAGTCACTCAGGCGGGTACTGGGGCATGGGCTAGGTCATCGGGTTTGGGTCAGTGCCTCCACACCTGGCGGGTTTGTGTCGGTGCCTCTGTGCATTTGTGACAGCTGGTCGGAAGTCACTCAGGCAGGTACCAGGGCGCAGGTTAAGTCAGGAATTTTGGGTTGGTGCCTCTGCGCCTTTGTGCAGGCTGGCTGGAAGTCACTCATCCCCCCCGTCCCCACACAGGCTAGGTCAGGCATACCCCCCCTCCACCAGCGGAAATCAGTGAGAATCCAAGTGGACATTTTTTTTTCAGAGATCCTTCAGAACAAGAAGAGAAGAGTGCTTTGGCTTCCAATATCCAATGTATAAAAAATAATGAAAGCCTGAAAGCTAGACAAGTCAATATTCCATAAACAAGAAGGAGGAAAGGGGGAAAAAAGCATCTGAAGGAGGAAAGCAAAACCATCCAGTAACATAGTGAAAAGGTATTTGTGATCTGAACCACAAAAGGGAAGCCCACATGTCAGGGACACGATGAAGGGACAACATGGGAAAGGCACAGTATAATCCTGCACCAGGCTCTACCAAACCTGTAGGAGATATCTACAATGGGAACCCCTTGGAGGAGACCTGAGTAGCAGATCTTAGAGGAATAATTGCAGACCTATGCAGAGAAATTAAAGAACATAAAGAAGAATTCAGAGAACTAAAGAGAGAGAGAATGAAAATCTCAAAAAAATCTGAAATCAGAGGGATACAATAACAAACATCAGAAAAAACTAAAGGAACAGATTGACAAACTCCAGAAAGAACTAGAGGGAGAAAAAAATAAAGAAGAATTCAGAGAACTAAAGAGTGAGAATGAAAATCTCAAAAAGGACCTAGAGGGATACAATGACAAAATTCGGAAAGAACTAAAGGAACAGACTGACAACTCCAGAAAGAACTAGAGGGAGAAAAAAAAGACTCCACAAGGAAGTAGAAACACTGAAAAAGTATGCCAACCAATGAAGTAAGGAGCACCAAGAAGAGATTGAGAAGCACCAAGAAGAGATTGAGAAGCTCAAAATCGAAATGGAAATACTAAAGAAAACACGGGATGAAATGAAAAAGGAATTAGAATACTCATCCAATCAAGAAGAAAGGAAAGGAAAAAGCCCCATAAGTAGAATGGAGGAAGCAGAACAAAGAATACCAGATCTGTAAGACAACACAGAGCAAATAAAAAGCTCAAATAAAGATTATGAAAAATTTAAAAATACACAAAAGTGGAACAACCAGGATATATGGGACACTATGAAGAGATCAAACCTCCACATCATAGGAATAAAGGAAGGAGAATAATCTCAAGAGAATAGTATTGATCAGCTGTTCCACAGAATAATAGATGAAAATTTCCCCAAACTAAAAATAAACAAACCCATACAAATACAAGAAGCACATACGACCCCAAATAGACAAGATCAGAAAAGGAACACCCCACGCCTTATCATAGTTAAAATGCTAGATGAACAAAACAAAGACAAAATTTTGAGGGCTACAAAAGAAAAACAATCACATACAAAGGGAAACCCGTCAGAATTACAACTGACTTCTCGGCTCAAAACATGAAACCAAGAAGAACATGGAGCAAAGCATTCCCAGGGTTAAGGGACTATGGATGCCAACCCAGAATAATTTACCCATCAAAAATGTCGACTATAGTTGAAGGAGACAGAAAAATCTTCCATGACATTAACAAGACGATGGACTACATGTCTGGAAAACCAACTCTTCATAAAATACTTGAAGCAATTCAAAGGGCAGAAGAGAGGAGCAACCATCCTCAAACACCTAGGAAAAGAAACTAATAAAAATATTACCATAGGAGCAAAATCAGAGGCTAGAAGTCCAAATGGACAACAAAGTGAAAGGAAGCAACACCCATCTTTCAAATATAACCTGAAATATTAATGGGCTAAACTCCCCAATCAAAAGGCATAGACTGGGAGAATGGATTAGGAAACAAAACCCATCTATATGCTGTCTACAAGAAACCCATCTCAATTTCAAGGATAGGCACCAACTTAAGGTGAAGGGATGGAAGAAAGTATTCCAAGCAAATGGTACCAAAAAGAAAGCAGGTGTGGCTATTCTAATATCAGACAAAATAGACTTCAAAGCAAAAGAAATCAAAAGAGACAAAGAGGGCCATTACATCCTTATTAAAGGAACAATTGACGATGAAGATTTCACAATCATAAATATATATGCACCAAACATCAGTGCACCAAACTTTATAAAGACAATTCTTCAGGATCTCAAGGCACAGATTAACCCCAGCACACTAATACTAGGGGACTTCAATACCCCATTAAGTCCTCTAGACAGATCAACAGGACAAAGGATAAACAGAGAGACATCTGAACTAAATGACACAATACACCAAATGGACCTCACAGACATCTACCGAATATTTCACCCAAACACCAGAGAATACACTTTCTACTCAGCACCTCATGGAACATTCTCCAAAATAGACCATATACTGGGACACAGGGAAAAACTCAACAAATATAAAAAGGTTGAAATAATCTCATGCATTCTATCAGACCACAGTGCAATAAAACTCAATATCAACACCAGAATAAACCCTACAACCTACAGGAACACATGGAGACTAAACAACACTCTCCTGAATAATGAGTGGGTCAAGGAAGAAATAAAAAAAGAAATAAAAACATTCCTGGAACTGAATGACAATGATAAAACAACACAGCAAAATCTATGGGACACTCTTAAAGCAATCCTAAGAGGGAAGTTTATAGCTCTAAGTGCCCACATTAAAAAAACAGAAAGAGCACAAGTGAACGATCTAACACTGCAGCTAAAAATACTTGAGAGACAACAACAAATGAACCCTAAACGGAGCAGACAAGAAGAAATAACAAAAATCAGAGCAGAGATCAATGAAATAGAAACAAAGAAAACCATACAAAAAATCAATGAATCCAAAAGTTGGTTCTTTGAGAGAATAAACAAGATAGACAGACCTCTAGCCCAGTTAACCAAAAGAAAGAGGGAACAACTCCAAATCAATAGAATCTGTGATGAAAGGGGAAATATCACAACAGACAATGAAAAGATCCAGACAATCATACGGGACTACTTCAAAAACTTATATTCTACTAAGTTTGAAAACCTAGAAGAAATG
>VZQC01002037.1:353604-373550 GCA_009823505.1 Rhizomys pruinosus | reverse complement strand
TTTTTCTTAAACATACTTTCCCAGCACTCTGGAGGCAGAGAGAAGTGGATCTGTCTGAGATTGAAGCCAGCCTGATCTACATAATGAGTGTGAGGCAAGCTGTGATGATACAGAGACTCGGTCTCAAAAAAAAAAAAAACTATAAAAACAATTTTTTTGAAACCTGTAATAATATTTTCATACATTTCCCTTATGGAACTGTTGTTTTTTCTTACTATACAATGTACTTTCTCATTCTGAGCAAAAACATTTCTTTAATCTTCTTTGCCCAAAATATATATCATATCTATAATATTTTAAATTCCATATTTTTATCAATATAATCTTTATAATATTTAGAAAATATTTTAATGATACAATTTTGATTGAAAAACAAGGAGATTTTTTCTAAATCACAGATAATCCATGTATGTTATATTAAATACATGTCACAAAACAAAAAAAAACTATATTAACAGTCTCATTTTTTTTTTACCAATGGAATTGTTTGTTAAAGATTTGAATCATATGTGTGTGTGTGTTTGTGTGTGTGTGTGTGTGTGTGTGTGTGTTTGTGTGTGTGAGTCTGTGTGTCTGCGTGTGGTTATGTGCTGTATGGCTTTACCTCCATCTTTTTAAATTTTTTTATTGAGGGCTGGAGAGATGGCTCAATGTTTAAGAGTCCCTAATGTTCTTGCATAGGACCCAGGTTTAATTCCCAGCACCCAAATGGCGGTTAAGAACAGTCTTTAAGCTGGGTAGAGTGGTGCATGCCTTTAATCCTAGCACTCAGGAGGCAAAGGCAGGTGGATCGCTGTGAGTTGAATGCCAGCCTGGTCTACAGAGTGAATTCAATGCCAGCTGGAGTTAGAGAGAGACCCTGTCTCAAAAAGACACACACACAAAAATTCATTGAGCACTTGTACAACTCTTTCATAAAACTCATACAATGCTTCACAGTCAAAGCCAGTTGCCTCAGTGCCCAAACCCCCCTTCAGAACTTTTATGTATTAGAACATCCAAGCTAAGCCCTATCCAGCCAAGCTCCCAAACCCAGATATCCTTCTGTGCAAATAGATCTGCTGGAGTCTGGTCAGCATATCTAAGAATTCTAGGTAAGGCATATTATTCCTCAACCAACAGTATTCATCTCTTATAGTTTTCAGTCCAGGAACTGCCCCTCACCCATTTCTCTTGTTCTGCTTGAGCCCTTGTCCCAGTTGGCATGGGTCCCATGTCTAATGCCTAAGTTGCCACAGGTTTACATGTGAAAGCTTACAGTCTATTATAAGTCATTGCTACTCTAGGTTCATGGGCCATCCCTGGCTCTTAACAGTCTTTCTGCCCCCTCATCCACAAGGATCCCTGAGCCAAGAGTAGGTGAGGTTTAATATAGGGACCCCATCTGTATTAGTCACTTTTCTGTTGCTGTGATAAAGCACCATGACCAAGGAACTTATAAAAGGAAGAGTTTATTTGAGCCTACTATTGACAGTTCCAGGGAACTAGAGTCCATTGTGGTGGGAGGCATGGCGGCTGGAGACTGGAGCAGCATGCCGAGGGTCACATCTCGCAAAGAGCACAGGAAGCAGAGAGAGTAACTGTAGACCACGAGGATTGTTAAAACTCACTAACCCTGCCCCCAGTGACACACTACCTCCAGCATGGCCACACCCCCCAAGAACTCCAGAAACAGCGCCACCAACTGGAGACAAACGTCTGAATACCTAGAGCCTATGGGGGACACTCATTCAAACCACCACACCATCCAAGGATATACACCCTGAGGGTTCCCATTCTTTGGAGGTTGACTAGTGTAGGCCTTCTTTTTTGCCTCACTCACTATTGTGTATGGAAACACTACTGGTGAAAATTGAGACGTGTGCTCCTTTTCTCTCTGCCCCTCATTCTGTGTGCAGAGGTTCACTTATGGAGGTTCTTTTGTAGAGGTTCAATTGGATTGTAGTTCTTCTCTTTTAATTAAAATATGTAAACATTAAAACTATCAATTTTACAAATGACCAGTGTCTCCTAGGAATTGGGATTTTTTAGATATATATGTATTTTAAATTTTATGTGCATGAGTGTACGCCTCCATGTGTGTTAAGTGCTACCATCAAATACAGTACACAGGGAGGCCAGAGAGGGCATCAAAGCCCCTGGCATTGGAAATATGATCACTTGTTAGCCACTTTGTGGGTGTTAAGAATTGAACCTGGGCAATTTGGAAGAACAGCAAGGTTTGTTAACAGATGAGCCCTAACTCCAGGACCAAGTTTTGACTCATTATACCAAGCAGTTTGAAATTTGTTCTTAGTTTACAGGAACATTCAGTTCTCTTTGAGGTTAGAGGTATCCAGAACAGGAGAGACAGTTCAGCATTTTTTTTACTTTATTACTTTTGCACCATCAGTTTAACTTTATTAAAGTTAGGTTAATGATTAAAAGAGTATTTTACCTGAACTATTTATGCTTTCCGTTAAAAGCAAACAGATGATTAATAATCCCAAACATATTACTTTGTTTTAACACATTAAAGTTATCTGTTATCTTTAAGATGTAATCGTAAGCTTTGAAGGAAGTTTTTAAGATGATAATTTAAAAACAAAACATATGTAGAGGGCTGGAGAGATGGCTTGGCAGTTGAGAGTACTTTCTGCTCTTGCAGAGGACACAGGTTTGGTTCCCAGCACCCACATGGTAGTTACCTGCCATCTGTAACTTCAGTTCTAAGGGAGCAGACACACAATTAGTATCTCTAGGGCAATTTCAAGACAAGGATGCTCTTATATACATGTGGGCATTACACTCATAGATATAAAATAAAAGTAATAGTAATAAATAAAATATAAAAAAGTTTTAGAGTTGTTTAGGCTTGGCTGATGTGTGGATCATGAAATATCTGTTTATTTCTGTGCTTTAAGGAAAGAATCATGAGTAAAGTATATTTAAAATATTAAACATGTTTATACTTATATACACATATGCATATGAAATATTTATAAAAGCACTGAGACAAGTAATGTTTTAAAACTTTGGAATACAGAGTTTAGCATCTCAGAGATCTATTATCACATAGGAGAATTTTCACATTGTACTAGGAATGATCAGATCTTTTTTCTAAACATTTTTTATTGATGCTTTGTGCATTTCATACATCATTTTCCAATTCAGTTCAGGCATATTTCCCTTCCTCCCCCCCCACGCCCAACCCAACCGAGATCATGCAGAAGCCATAACTGTCCTGTATATTTCTCTCAGGTTTTTTCTTTCATTTTTTAGCTATAAGTGATAATCCATGAGTACAAGCATCCTTCATGTAAAACCAATTTGCAGGTTGTTGTGCCCAAACCCCCACAGCCCCACCTTCCAGCGGGGGGTGAGGGGTTGTATGTTCAATCATGTTGATCAAATGAGTGTCCAGACTACATTGCTGTAGTTTCACCATTCACCCCAATCGCAGCCCTTACATTCTACCATGCCCCCTCTTCCGCAGATTATTCCCTAGGTTTGGAAAAGGGGCACAGGTGGATGAAAAGCAAAACAGTCAACTCTCTCTGGAGCTGTTGTCTTGGACTATGGTCAATTCTGGCTGTTTCCTTTCATGGGCTGACAGTTTGTCCAGGAATAACCTTTTGATCCTACTAATGAGGCACAAGCAATTAGATATATAGGTATTTAAACAGCATTAATAGTTATGGTAGGTTACTTTGGTATAGACACATATGTTTAGATGATATGTTGATCCATGAATTACATTTTTATTTCTTCCGTTAATTACAGGGTCTCACTATGGCTTCATGACAACTCCTAACCTGTAAAGGATGAAAGCTTGTGGCATCAGCTGTGGGTTATCCTCCAAGGAGAGACAATAGCCAATAGATTTGGGATATACCAGGCATATGGCTGCCACTGATACACAGTATTTCCAGGCAGTGAGTTTTGTAGCTGGTGTTGACCGTGGAGTCTTGCTTTTGACTCAAAGAGACCCATATTCGCTTTATTGGTTAGTTGCCTTGGTAACACTCTCTGGGTGTTCAGAGCCATCTGTACACTTGGCATGTGTGGTCTCAATATCATCTTTCCCATGGTAACTTCATGTCTTCAGCAGCAGGGCCTTATCGCCCTCTTCTTGCAGGTATCCAGTTTAGAGGCAAGTGGCTTTACGTTTGTGGGGCCTAGTCCCATGGCCAGACATCTCCCTGGTGGAATAATCAATTACTGATGTCAGAGATCCTGTTTTGATATATTTTGCTTAAGTGCTTAGTTTAAGGACTTTAGTGTTTTATTTGGTTCTGAACAGAATAATCCTTTTCACAGTTCTTATGTCTATTAGTCAATTAAAGAAGGCAAGTTTTACCGTATATAAGAGATTTACCTCTATAATAGTTGCCCAATTTACAGTTGGAGAGGAACCCCATCATCGTCATATTACTCCTTGTTCGGGGAGGTAAGAAGTTCTCTCGTATTAAAACTTTGTCGCACCTAGAAGGTAAGTTTCATTAGGACTCATTATATATAGTTGTTACATGTAGGAGCCACAGAGGGGCCCAATGTCCATGGCAATCTGAGGCTTTTCTTCTTTCGATTGCTCAGACAGGTCAACCTTTCAACTGGCACTTTCTGGTACATCCTGCCTTAATGCAAGCTGTGTCTTTTCTTCTCAGCTGTTAAGTTGGACATTTTGTCCCGTTGGAACACACAAATCTTTTCGCATAATAGTTTTATTAGATTTGAATTGCAAGGTTTTGATGAGAAGGTTTCATGTCGTATCTGTATCCCTCCTTTTTTTTAACCCATGATTCTCCAGAAGACAGTTGTATTATACATAAACATAGGGTGGAATCAAGGCTCAATTTCATCCAAATTCACCCATGTTGTTTTTGGTTACTATATATGATTAACTTGGCAGCAAACTTAAATTTTATGTTAAATCATCTTAAATGAGAATGCTACAAGGTATTACTGTAAACAAAGAAACTATAGAGAACATTTGATGTGCCAATCCCAACTATTTGTTATACAGATCTATTATAACATAGGAGAATTTTCACAGTGTACTAGGAATGATAATCTCTTAAAATAGATTTATACTGTCCAGCAGTAGGACCATGCTACAGAAACAAGAATTGAGCAGGGGCTGGAGGAGATGGCCTAGCGGTTAAGAACACCGACTGCTCTTGCAGATTTGGGACCTGATTCTAAGCCCAGCACCCACATGGCGGTGGAACCATCTGTAACTCCAATATCAGGTAGAAATCCGGTCAGAGAATCAACCCTCTTCTGACCTCCGCGTGCATTGCATGACATGGGTGCACTACCTAATGCAGACAATACATTCAGAAAAATACAAAAATAAATTTTAATTAGAAAAAGAATTGACCAGAATAAAGAGAAATCATTTGGTCAGAGTTTCTAGTAATTATTGTAAAACCTCTTTAAATTTAAATTAATGAACATTAACTCCTACAAGTGACGAGGAGCAGTACACATTTGGCTTCTTCTATGAAAGTAGATCACAATTGATATTCACATCATCTCTAAATTTACATAAATTGATAAAGACTAAGAATCTAAAAACAATATTAATGACACAAATACTGGGTCTCCTTGGTTCAGCCAATACTACCACGTTCAGCACCAGTATAAACCTACACTCTTGCATATGAGATACTTTATGCAGTCAGTGATGTGCGTATTTATGCCTATGTATATCTCATATATAAATATACTTAGTTTCACATTTTAAATCGCAAATCGCTAATTGTAAAAATGGTTCACTACATATCATTAAGGATACATCATTGGCAAAGTGTTCCCTGATAATAAACTAATACGCTTCATCAACAAGTATTTTATATAGCTAACACATGTATTATTCTGCAATTGGACCATCAGTAACCTGGCAATTTAACAGGATAATATGTTATTACATTTGTATAATATATATTATATTCTTATATATCTTCGGAATAGAAAAATATCCATAGTCTCATAATCAATAGGTTAATATAACACTCTGACATTTTATTACTTGTGACAGAGTAGTCTTAGATGTATGATCATGCAATACGGGAATTTATGAGACACTCACTCACAAGTTGAGTTTGATTTATGTGGGTACACTTCTCCTCTCAGCATAAGATGGTTGTTCTGTGCTCCATCAGAAGTTATGAAGATATTTCTGTCCTGTTGTAGGCGCTAGAACCTATGAATGATTAACAATGGCTATGTTATAGCCCCAAACATGTGTATAAGTGCAGACCAAAGAGATACTTGAGACACCGATATGGTGTATCGAGTACAATTGACATCCTTACAGTGTCTATTTCCCAAAATCATCGTCAACTCGCAGGCCTGAGCAGTCTGTCATTCTGAGCTGTCTTTCAGTTGATGGCCATGTCACATGTGTTCTCAGGAATGTGGTTAATTGAAAGATCGTTGACTCTACGTTTCAGTCTATCGAAGTACGGATCTGCAGCTGCTGTTGGCTCAGCAGCTCCATGGTACATACTGCCTTTCAAATGGTCTCCATGAACCCAATAATAATGCTGCCGAAGCTACCTCCTGCCCTGGTTTGGCTGTTGGTAAATCCTTAAACTCTGATAGAGTATCTAATGCGGGCCTGCACTAATTAATACTTTTTTCCTCTTTGCATAGGGAACAAGAGCTTTGTCTGAAATAATTGGACCTGAGATAATAATTGAGATTCTAAGAACCCTGTTATTTATTTGGTTGGACACTCCAGTTCATCTGCCATCCATTATGAACAGAAAAGTCACACTATACGCGGATATTATTTTGCAGCATTATGCTCATTAACAAGCACCGGCTAATGAGTGTAGATGCCCCTCACTGCTGGTCGGCATCTGCAAAGAGACTACAGAAGTTTTATTACTGATTCATATTTTATTTTAATATTTTATATATACCTATTTATTGGCATTTATTTGATTTTATTATTTATTATTTTTATTTATATATTTAATTAATTAGCGTCAGGATTGATAGATAGTGAGTGCCTTATGGGGTATAAAGTTACTCTACTTTGTTTACTTACATTGTCATAGGACAGTGATGGTATGGAGAAATGCTGGAGTACCTTTGGCTCTGACCACCATGCCCAAAAAGAAATCCATGATCCAAGGATTTTCTAGACTACCCAGCCATCTGCTTCAGACCTAAATCATCTTCTCTCTTCTCTTCTCTCTCTCAGCGTCTCTCTCTCTCTGTTCGCTTCCCAGGTCTTGATGCCCTCATTGGAGAGGTACGCTTAATACCTAGCTGTGCACGTAGGGAAAGTCAAAAATGGCAACCATGGTCGGAACAGCCAAGAAGCCATATGTCCTTGGAGTGGCACCCTAAGAACAATAGGGGAGGGAAATTGGTTCCTCATTAATGGGGTGCAGTCTCCCTGATGAATTGGAGATGTGAAACAACATTTGCACTCAGGAGGGAAGGGGTCATTAGGTAGAAAAAATTCTCCAAGAAGGTCAAAAACAAAGGGTTAAAAAATGCTATCAACAACAATGTCAATGAGGTGGTCCAATTGCAAAGGAGAATTCCTCGTGAGTGGCGGGACCTCTGGCACCCCCAATACACTTGACAGAAGGCCTCTTCTTGGCCCCACCGTGTGCATTAATGCACTACCAAAGCAGAGATCCGGTGATTGGTGCACCAGCGGTCCTGGCATCTTTAGGCAAATATAATATGAAGGAGACTAAGCGCGTAAGGCAGGAAATTTGGAGCGGTATAGCTGGAGTTTCATTTCCGGAGATTAGTCAGAGACTACCTTTGTAAGATCATTTTGACGTATAATTGGGTCCTGAGACTGCATGAAGCTGGTCTGGCATAGCATTGCTAGGATAATGGCCTATACATTTCACTACCTACTTTCCATTAGCCCAGCATTACTGGGATACTGCTATCGGGGATGCTACTCTCATCAGTTGCTCCAGGGCTATAGTACCTGCAAAGCCAGCGTTCTCATTAATTAAAACTTGCCTCTGCTTTTGCAACTTCATAATTGTCATATGAGGTAGGAGATAGTTTTCCCGAGGTGATCTGGAATCTACGAGATGGGAGTATTCAGTTAGGCTGGTTGTGCATTTTTCCTTGATTTGGATAGCCCAGTGGGAGACACTACTTCACTGACAGATCGTGATAGAAAAGGTTTATCTGGATATTACAGAACATTGGTGTCTGACCTCAGTGGATCCTCCCTATTCCACTGAATTTCCTGTGGGCCCCAATGTTGGCTCAAAAGTTGCTGAAACCACAATTATGAAGTCATTGGATAAAATTATGTACGCCTCAATTACAATAGGAATATGATTCGCACAGCGTACCTGACCTCGCGACATGTAAATCCCCTGGCAAGAAAAATGTTCGTGAGAACAGATATAGATGGGAATAGAGGCCATAAGAGTTGGGAATTTGATCCCCGGTACTGGTCCAGCATGGCCCTTGTTCCTTAGAAACTCTCTAGTGGTGATACGTCTTTCTAGGTGTTCACAAGATGGGTGTTGGCATCACTATACTTCTAGTGAAGAGATTTCATTCACTATAGAGACCTTTTTTTAAGTACAACGAGAAATGTGTATTTTGTCATTTTATAAATCTCAATGTCATGATTGTCCTCATGCTGAGATTTAAAGTTTTCTTTCTATCTGGTTAGCTAGAATAGATAATTAAGGTTGTTTTGTAATTTGGTTAAACTTGTCATTCAAAGTCATTTACTCTATTGCAGATTTAATTGAGTGATACCTTATAAGAACTAACACGGATCAAACAAGTTACACATTAAGATATAGTTGTGATGCATTTAATGTCTTGTTGAGTATGTTCTCATTGTCATGTCATGTATGAACTAAATTAATATGTATATCGCAAATTAATTAAACTCAACAACTCTACATCGACATAATGTGATTTGATAATCCTCATCTCCACAGCAAGTTGATTGTAATGTCACTCTGCAACAGGTCCTGTTTCAGTGCGGTGTGAACCCATCCTTCCCTTAATGTTCCACTTGGATCAGCTGGGATACGTTTCTTTCTTTTATTCCAATATGTTGAGACATTTTCCTCAGGGTTTATGTTGCTTCACTTGGCAAATTTCTGACTATTTTAGTTATGCAACTAAGCTGTGATGCAGGCAAAAATAGTTTGTGTTTTGTAACACAAGACCAGATACCTTCCACTTAGTTCTAATCATTGACAATCCACCATAGCATTCTAATTGTATTTGCAGGAATTATGAGGTTAACAGCTAGTTAAAATGCATTAATTTGAGGTTAATTTTTATAAATAATTTAAATTGGAATCAAGATGTTCACACAGTCATTTATGTTGATATTCAGACCCCTGACCCTTTTTTACCATCCTGATTGCAGCACCTCCTCAAAGTCATGGTCTGCTGCCATTTACTTTTTTTTTAATTTTTTACTTTTTACTATTTGATTTTTATTCTTTTTTCTTACATTTTCTTTTTTTTTTTTTTTTTTTTCAATTCTTAGCTTATTTCCCTTTCCCTTCTCCACCCCACCCCACCCCATTCCCATGATTCACGCATTCTGCCATAATTGTTCCTGCATCTTCCTCAGTTATTTTTTTTCTTATTTTAGACTGTATCGTTGATAATCATGAGTACAAGCATCCTTCATTAAAACCAATTTGCTGGCTGTTGTGCCCCAACTTCCCCCAGCCCCACATCCAGGTGGGAGTGAGTGAGTGTTAGTTCAATCTAGGTTGATCGAATATCCAAAAGTTGGTGTCTCAGGAACTACATGTGCTAAGTTTCACCTTCACCACCCAAATCTGCAGCCCTTTACATTCTACATGCCCCCCTTTCCTTCAGATTGTTTCCAGTAGACTTAGAAAAGGCGGACAGAGTGTTTGATGAGTGAAGCAAAAACCAGTCCACTCTATACTCTGGAGCTGTTGTCTTGGACTAGGTCAATCTGGCTGTTTACTTTCATTGGCTGCCAGTTTGTCTCAGGATTAACCTTGTCGGATCCTACTAATGAAGCACAAGCAATTAGATATTATATATTTACAACAGCACTGATAAATTATGTAGGTTACTTTGTATAATACATATTGGTTTTGGCATTGATATGTTAATCTCGTGAATTCATTTTTTCCCTGTTAAAATATGACAGGGTCTTACGTGGCTTTATAACATCTCCTAACCTGTAGAGGATGTTAAGTTGTGGCATCAGCCATGGTATTATTCCTCCAAGGAGAAGCCAATAGCCAATCTAGATTTGGGATATAACAGGCATATGGCTGCCACTGCTGCAAAGTCGTAATTTCCAGGCAGGTGAGGTGTAGCTGGTGCTGACGGTGGAGTCTTTCTTGACTCAAGGAGAACCCGTACTTTTGTTTTTTTTTATTTTTTTTGTTTTTTTTTATTTTTGGCTTCCTATCTATCTGGTTTCAGCTTTTCTTTTTTAATTTAATTTATTTTCTTTTTGCATTAAACATATATATATTATTATTTTTACTTTATTGTCAGGGGTTCAGGATCATGGGGATGTGGAGGTCAGAGGACAATTTTGAAAGTTGACTCTCTCCTTCCATCTATGTGGTCTTCAGGAAACTCTACTCTATGGTCATCAGACCTGATGGACAAGCACCTTTACTCTGAGGCATTTTTCTGGCCCACATTTTTACCTATTATTTTTATAGATTTTTAGCTTTTTAACTTTTATTGAGCACATTTCAACAACATTCTTATTCAAATTTAACTCATTCCTCCCATCCATGCCCCACCCTCATCAGAGCTCATTGGATCATCATACACGTTTATAGTCCGTTGTCTCACATCTTTTTCTCAGTTTTTTATAACCTTTTTGATGCACAAGTTACTGTTTTGGTCAGTTTCTTTGAATAGGTTTTTCTCTAATTTTTTGTTCCCTTTGACTTTATATTATTCCAAATATGATTATATATACACTGCACACATAAATTAAAATGACAAAATCTGACAATAAACTATTAGGTTAATTCCAAAGCACATTTAGAATTCACATTTTGACAGTAAAGTTCATGCAGGGTAAAAAGAAGTATAACTTACATTCTATCTTTTTTTTGAATTATAATATTAATATTCCTATATGATAGAACACACTATAGGATTAAATAAGGATTATTTATGAATGGTTGTAGCATGTAACCTGTTTTAACTTTCATTTATCTTTTAAAGCCAAATTTTATTGAAGCTTTGTACATTTCTACAAAATTCTAATCAAATCTAGACCTGGTGCCCATTCTCCCTGACTCCCCACCCTACCAGAGCTCATGCTTCTTCCAAGGCATATCTTTCATCTTTTACTCATCTGGTTTTTTAAAATAATATTTATTGCTGAAGTTTACTGGTTCAAGCAGATGATCACCGCTTCGGTCAGTTCTTTGACCCAGTCCTTCTGGTGCTGTTGTACGCCAATTACATCAGTCCAAATATGAATTAAGGCATGCCGCATATAGTGTCAATAGGTTTTTAGCATAGTCAGTTATATGATTGGATTTTTTTCTTATTAGGCTGAAAAATGTATGTTGAAAGCTTGATATACCATCTCTTCTGTCCTTTGCTACTACACTGGGGTTTTACCTTCCCATGATCACTAATGAGGTCCATTAAGCACCTCGTCCTGTCTTGTCTTCCTGTACTGTCTCCATGATGCATCTGGGTATTAGCAAACAATTGGCAGTTTTATATTCTAAGAGGCTGAAACTTCAGTAGTAGCTCCAGTCCACAAGCTGGAGATTAGCAGTTCCCTCTGCACTGAAAATTATTGGAGGATTTTTTGGAGAGACATGAGTCTTCGTTCCATATTGGAGGGTTAAAAGGTTGTGTCTCATATCTTTGAAGATGGCAAAAGCAGTGTCGGCACAGGGTAGCTGCCTTTGCCAGTAACATAGGCAAAACACGGCTCTTTTTTTTTTCCTTTGTTTGGTCTTTTTGTCTCAAAAAGTTACTCAAGTTTTTATACCTGAAGTAAATTTCTCAGGCCTTACTATTAACTTATTTCGGATATACTTTCCTTTTGATGTTTAAGGCCACACGTTTTAAGCCAAGATTAACCAGGGTTTTTGTTTCTCAAGGTCAGTGGGACCGGTCCTCAAGGGTCACTCAGGGTTATTTTTTTGGGGGGAGCCCCTGGCTCATTTTAGCTTTTCCATATACCAGTTCCATCCTTGAGGACAAAGTCAGGTCTTGCAGGACCAGGTCCCCTTTCTGAAGCATGAACAGATTTTCCTTTTTATAGATTAGATAATTGCTGAAGTCCATTAGTGGATTTCCCAAGACCTCCCTGCACAGGAAGACTGGTGACTCACTTTGCAGGACATTTCAAGAGATGCCCCTTGCATTTCCTCTGGGACTTGTTTGAACTCTGAGGGCAAGGAAGAAAGTTATCACTTAAGTCCCTCAGCCAAAGTTGTATGGGTTTTAAGTATGGTCATTAAGCATCAGAAAGGNGTGTCTCCTAGGAATTGGGATTTTTAGATTATATGTATTTTAATTTATGTGCATGGTGTACGGTCTCCATGTGTGTTAAGTGCTACCATCAATACAGTACACAGGGAGGCCAGAGAGGGCATCAAACCCCTGGGCATTGGAAATATGATCACTTGTTGCCACTTTGGTCTAAGAATTGAAGGGCCCATATTGGTAAGAACAGCAATGTTGTAACAGATGACCCTAACTCCAGACCAAGTTTTGACTCATTATAACAAGCAGTGAAATTTGTTCTTCAGTTTACAGGGAACATTCAGTCTCTTTGGTTTAGAGGTATCCAGAACAGGAGAGACAGTTCAGCATTTTTTACTTTATTGCTTTTGCACCATCAGTTTAACTCTATTAAAGTTAGGTTGACATGATTAAAAAGAGTATATTTTACATTGGTAAACTTATTTTATGCTATCCGGTTAGAGCACATGTTAAGAAGACATTATGTAAACTCCTCAATATCATTTAACTTGTGTTTTAACTAGATTAAGTGTATCTGTTATCTTGTAGATGTATCGTTTAAGCTCTTGAAGGAATCTGTTGTAGATGATAAATTTAAAAAACAAACTGTACTGGTATAGAGGGCTGGAGAGATGGCTTTGGCAGTTGAGGAGTAACTTCTTCTGCTTTTCAAGGACATCAGGTGGCTCTGGTTTGGCCAGCACCCAGCATTGTAGTTACCGTGCCATCTGTAACTCAGTTCCATAATGGGAGCAGGACACACAATAGTATCTCTAGGGGCAATTTCAAAGACAAGGATGCTCGTTATATACATGTGGCCAGGTTACACTCAATAGATATATAACCATAAAATAGTTAATAGTAATAATATAAATATAAAACACAGCCTTACGAGTGTGGTTAAGGCTTTGGCTGTATGTGTTCGGACCATGGATAATGCTTTTACTTCTTTGTGCTTTAAGGAAAGAATCTGATGTAAATATATTTTTAAAATTAAACATGTTTTACTTTATTACACATTATGCATATATGAAACTCATGTTCATAAAAGCACTGAGACAAGTAATGCTTTTTAAAACTTTGGGAATAAGTAGTTTAGCATCTCAGAGATCTATTGTCACATAGGAGAATTTCTCACATATGTACTAGAATATGATCAGATTCTTTTTTAAATCATTTCTTTTATTGATCTTTGTGCATCTCATTACATCATTTTCCAATTCGTTCAGGCATATTTCCCTTTCCCACCCCCCCACGCCACACCCCAACCAAGATCACATTGGCACTTGCATAAATGGTCCCTGTATATTCTCTCAAGTTTTTTTTTCTTTCATTTTTTAGCTATAAGTGATAATCATGGTACAAGCATCCTTCATGTAAAACCAATTTGCAGCGTGTTGTGCCCAAACCCCACAGCCCCATCTTCAACAGCGGGGAGTGAGGGGTTGTATGTTCAACCTAGTGTGGATCAAATGAGTGGTCCATTGACTAAACATGCCTGTTAGTTCACCCATTATACCCACAATTCGCTAGCCCTTACATAAATACTACCCATCTGCCCCTTCTTCCGCAGATATTCCCTAGGCGTTTGGAAAAGGGGAACAGGTGGATGAGAAGCAAAAAGTCTCAAACTCTCTCTTGTGGAGTGTTTATGGGATTTAGGTCAATTCTGGCTGTTTCCTTTCAGGGCTGACAGGATTTGTCCCGGAATAACACTTTGATCCTACTAATGAAGCACAAGCAATTAGATATTATAGGTATTTTAAACAGCCTATATAGTTATGGTAGGTTACTTTGGTTATAGACCACATATGTTTAGATGATATTGTTAATCAATGAATTAATTTCTTTTTCCGTTAAATGTCAGAGGCTCAGCTTACTTGGCATTCAATGACAACTCCTAACCTGTAAGAGGATGAAGACGCAGTGTCATACAAGTGGCATCAGTGTGGGTTATCTCTCCAAGGAGAGATAGGTAGCCAATTAGATTTGGTATATACAGCTATATGGCTGCCACTGTAGCGCAATATTTCCAGGCAGGTGAGTTTTGTAGCGGTGTGTTGACCAGTGGAGTCTTGCTTTGACTCAAAGGAGACCACATTTCGCATTTATTGGTTTAGTGCCTTGGTAACACTCTCTGGGTGTTCCAGAGGCCATATGTACACTTGGCATGTTGGTCTTCATATATCATCTTTCCCATGTTAACTTCATGTCTCAGTCAGCTAGGGCCTTATCGCCTCTCTTCTTGCAGGTGATCCACGTTTAGCATGCAAGTGGCTTTACGTTTGTGGGGCCTTTAGACCCTGGCCAGACATTCTCTCCTGGTGGAATGAATCCATTTCTGTGTCTAGAGCTCCTGTTTCGGATATATTTTGCTTTAAAGTAGCTTAGTTTAAGGACTTTAGTATTATTTTTGGTTCTGGAACGAGAATAATCCTTTTCACAGTTCTTTGTCTATTAGTCAATTTAAAGAAGGCAAGTTTTAACAGTATACTAGACTGATCTTACCTCTATAATAAGGTGTGTCTCCAATTTACAGTTGGATGAGCGAACCCCATCATCGTCATATTACTCCTTTTCTGGGGAGGTCAAGAAGCTCTCGTATAATCAAAACTTTGTCCACCTAGAAGGTAATTTCATTAGGGACTCATTATAAATAGTTAGTTAAATGTAGGAGCCACAGAGCGGGCCATAAAATGAAATGCTGTATTTGGCAATCTGTAGGCTTTTTCTTCCCTTTGATGCTCAGACGATGCGTCAACCTTTCATTGGCACTTTCTTTTGGTACATTGCACTTCTCAATGACAAGCTGGTGGTCTTTTCTTTGCTCACAAATCGTGTAACTGTGGTTGGAACATTTGTCCGTTGGAACACAGCAAACTTCTTGTTTCCCCATAATAGTTTTTAAGATTTGACATTGCAAGTTTTATGAGGAGAGGTTTCATATCGTATCTGTACCCCCCTTTTTTTAAACCCATGATGTCTCCAGAAGACAGTTGTATTATATATAATACAATACGTGGTGGAATCAAGGTTCTCAATTTCTATCCAAATTTTCACCCATGTGTTTTTGGTTGACTATAATAATGAATTAACTTGGCGAGACAAACTTAAATTTTATGATTAAATATTCTTAAATGGAGACAAGCTTTACAAGGTATTATGTAACAACAGGAAACTTATAGAGAACATTTGATGTGTGCCAATCCCAAAACTATTTGTTATACAGATCTATTATAACATAGGAGAATTTTCACAGTGTACTAGGAATGATAATCTCTTAAAATAGATTTATACTGTCCAGCAGTAGGACCATGCTACAGAAACAAGAATTGAGCCAGGGGCTGGATAGATCCTAGCGGTTAAGACACCGACTGCTCTTTGCAGATGGGACCTGCGATTCTAGATCCCAGCACCCACATGGCGCTGGAACCATCTGTAACTCCAATTCAGGTGATAACTCCGTTTCCAGATGAATCGAGACCCTCTTTCTGACCTCCGCGTGCATTGCATGACATGGGGTGCACTAACCTTACATGCAGACAATACATTCAAAAATACAAAAATAAATTTAAAAATTAGAAAAAGATGACCAGGAATAAAGGAAACATTTGGTCAGGAGTTCTAGTAATTATTGTAAACCTCTTTAAATTAAATTAATGTAACATTAAAAACTCCTATCAAGTGACGAAGGAGCAGTACCATTTGGACTTATTCATGAAGGTAGACACATTGATTTCACATTACTTCTCCGTTTACAAGAAATTATAAGACAAAGATCTTTACAAAAATATATATATATATATATATCATATAATATATATCATTCTTAACTTATAACACATAAAAATACAAACTTAATTAAAGATTCCTCATATTTAAGAAATTCACTTTCATGAATTTTCCAAAATAATAAAGCTACAATATTTAATACTAACACTATTCTGCATATTGAAAAAAAATAATTACATTATATTATTATTTAACAATGTTGAAATCCATTATCAAAATGCTATGTTAGCTATAAACATTGAATTTTTGTGAAAACATTTAATGATTCATGTGGGAATCAGTGAGCCACCCCACAAAAGGAATTTATGGCACCTCGACCCAAATTGTATTGTCTGGATTCTCAAGGATGGAAGGAATTTGTCCTGATTGGGTTACCTTGAATAGGCAAATGTTGTTATAGCCCCAACAAGTGTCTAGGTGCAGAGCCCAAGGGATACTTGAAAGAAATGCTGTTCAGAGTACACATTGGAACCCTAGATGGTTTTCCCAAAATCTCTGTCAACCTTGCAGGCCTGGCAGGGCTGTCATTCTGAGCCTGTCTTTTTCCAGGTGATTGGTGTCAGATTGTTGAAGGATGTGTTAATGGAAAACTTGACTACGTTCATCAGAAGAAGGATTGCAGTGTGTTAGCAGTCAAGGTGACAACTGCGCATGTCCATGAACCAAATATATGTTCCAAGCTCCTACCTGCCCTCCTATTGGCTGGTAAAATCCTTAAACTCTTGATAGATTCTGTCCCCTCAAAAATATCTTTCCTCTGTCATAGAAAACAAGCCTTTGTCTGAAATATGGTGGACACTTGGATAATAATGAATATTCTAGACCCTGTCATTTATCGGGTTGACAATCAGTTTCATCTGCCATCCATGAACAGAAAGTCAACCTGACCTGGGCTATATTTTGCAGCTGTCCTTTAACAAGGGCAATGAGATGAGATGTCCCCTCACTGCTTTTGTCTCATCTCAAGAGACACAATGTTTTATTCAATGTCCTGGATGGCACCCAAGCACAAAGGGAGGGAAATGGCCTCAATAGTGGTCAGGTCTCCATTATTGATGGAGGAGGGAACCATTCTTACCAGGAGGGAGGGATCTGATGGAAGAAATTCTCCAAGGGCCTCCTATCCACCCACTGTCATGGACTCCATTGCAGGGAGACCCTCTGAAGGGGCCTCTGGCAACCAAATACCTCGGAGGACCTAGGCGCCACCTGCATTATGCACTAAAATCAAAGATAGGTGAGTTGGTTCACTTCCTGCTCCTTAAGTATAGAATGAAGGAGCTAACCACTAAGGCAGAAATTGAGGGTATTATTACCAGAGATCAGGAGAGCTACCTTGTGATCTTTAGTAAGGCCCATGACTGCATGAAGCTGGTCTTTGGCATTGACTTGGTGGAAGTGGACCCTTCTGTTCACACCTACCTCCTTGTCCCTGCCCTGGGGATCACCTGTGATGGGATGTGGTCCATGGTGCACATGGCATACCAAAACCAGGCCTCCTAATAACTGCCCTGTAAGTTATCTTCATGGAGGGCAAGTATGTGAGAGAGGAGATGTTCTGGGATGTCTGGAATCTCAGAGGGATTTCTGTTAGTGGGGATAATTTTCTATTTGGGAACCCAGGGAGCTCTTCACTGACTATTTTGTGTAGGAATTGTATCTGGAATACAGAAAGGTGCCTGACAGTGATCTTCCTTTCCATGAGTTCCTGTGGGGCTCAAGGGCTCATGCTGAAACCACAAAGATGAAGGTCTTGGAATTTGTCGCCTCAATCAATAGGCATGATCCCAGGTCCTACCCTGAGACATATGCAGAAACTTTGCGAGAGGAGAGAGAGAGGGCCTAGGTTGGAATTGCCCAGCTGAGTGCTGTTTGACACTTCGATATGTCTTTCTGGTTTCCAAGTAGTTTGCAATTATTTTGAGAGTTTCATTCACTTAAGATTTTTAAGCACACAGATGATTTTTGTAATACATGTAATGCTGGATGTCCATGCTATGAAACTTTTCTATTTGGAGTAAAAACTGAAATGTCTTGTAATTGGTAACTTGTCATAAGTTTCCATACATTGAATTACATGAACAACAGAATAAAGTTACTTCTTCTTCTGTGATTATGTTTAGTCTCTTAATCTGAATAATTTGATTAAAGTAAACCTATCATACAGAAAGTGAAAAACTCTTCCACAGAGATTGATTGTAAGTCACTCTAGCAAGGCCCTGTTAGTGCGGTGTGACCCATCCTTCCCTTAATGTTCCATTTGGATCAGCTGGGGATACGTTCTTATTTTTATTCCAATATGTTGAGACATTTCCTCAGGGGTTTATGTGGTTCACTTGTCAAATTTCTGACTATTTTAGTTATGCACTAATGCTGTTGATGCAGGCAAAAGATAGTTTGTGTTTTGTAACACAAGACCAGATACCTTCCACTTAGTTCTAATCTTTGACAATCCACCATAGCATTCTAATTGTAATTTGCAGGAATTATGAGGTAACAGCAGTAAAATGCATGAAATTTGAGGTTAATTTTAAAATAATTTAATTGAATCAAGATGTTCACACAGTCATTTCTGTTGATATTCAGACCCCTGACTCTTTTTTACCATCCTGATTGCAGCACCTCCTCAAAGTCATGGTCTGTGCCATTTATTTTTTTTAATATTTTAACTATTTTTTTATTGATGCTTTGTGCATTTCATACATCCTTTTCCAATTCAGTTCAGGCATATTTCCCTTTCCCTTCCACCCCACCCCCACCCCATCCCAGATCACGCATTCTGCCATAATTGTCCTGCATCTTTTGCTCAGTATTTTTTTTTCATTTTTTAGCTGTACATGATAATCCATGAGTACAAGCATCCTTCATGTAAAACCAATTGCTGGCTGTTGTGCCCAAACCCCCACAGCCCCATCATCCAGCGGGGAGTGAGGGGTTGTATGTTCAATCTAGTTGATCAAATACCAAAGAGTGTCCAGACTACATTGCTGTAGTTTCACCATTCACCCAAATCGCAGCCCTTACATTCTACCACGCCCCCTCTTCCACAGATTGTTCCATAGACTTAGAAAAGGGGCAGAGGTGGATGAGAAGCAAAACAGTCCACTCTCTCTGGAGCTGTTGTCTTGGACTCTGGTCAATTCTGGCTGTTTACTTTCATGGGCTGACAGTTTGTTCAGGAATAACCTTTCGATCCTACTAATGAAGCACAAGCAATTAGATATATACTATTTAAACAGCACTAATAGTTATGGTAGGTTACTTTGGTATAGACACATATGTTTGGATGATATGTTAATCCATGAATTACATCTTTTCCTGTTAAATATGACAGGGTCTTACTGTGGCTTATAACATCTCCTAACCTGTAGAGGATGTAAGCTTGTGGCATCAGCCATGGGTTATTCCTCCAAGGAGAGAGCAAATAGCCAATTAGGTTTGGGATATACAGGCATATGGCTGCCTCTGCTGCACAGTATTTCCAGGCAGATGAGGTGTAGCTGGTGCTGACGGTGGTGTCTTGCTTGACTCAAGGAGACCCGTATTTGTTTTATTTGTTGAGTGGCCTTTGGTAACACTCTCTGGTATTCCAGAGGCCATCTGTACACTTGCATGTGTGGTCTCAATACATCTTTCCCATGTTAACGTCAGGTCTTCGGCAGCAGGGCCTTATCGCCTCTCTTCTTGCATGTATCCCAGTT
>VZQC01002037.1:312100-338222 GCA_009823505.1 Rhizomys pruinosus | reverse complement strand
AAAAAAGAAAGTATAGAGATATCAGGTTAATTCTATAGAAAACAATTTCATGCAAATATATGCCTTATATTAAAAGATCAAAATATCCTAAGACAGAGAAGAACTTAAGGAAATTCTGACTCATCATGATGGACTGATTTTGAATCATTTCTCATTTGGTAAACATTGAAGTATATCACATAGTTTGGGCACACAGAAAAGACACCCTAAATTATGAAACAAAATATATATTATTCACTAGAATTCTGTGGAAATAGATTTGTAATCTCACATGAGAACTTTTATAAGAGTTAATAATCTGAATTATGTTTATATAATTGTATTTTTGTCAACCTTCTTGCAGTAGTAAAAGATAATTATGCTGGTAGGGACCTAAGTGAATTTCTTTGCTCATTCTGCTTGTAAGTACTTTACAGTATTGAGAAATTATCAGTTTGTAGCACTGTATGATAGGCTAAGTTGAACTGTTATTTGTTGTCATAAAACATATATATGCATTTAAAAATTTTACTAAATCATAAACAATAAACAAAAAGCATAAGTTGAAAAAAAATAAAAGACTAGCTATTAAAAAAAACGGTAATGCATCTGAGTTAAATGGAGATATAAATCACTGTTGTCCACATTTGTTTTACATAAAATTTGTAGAGCAATAACTTTGGGATTGGCACATACAAATGTTCTCTATAATTTCTCTGTTGTACAGTATCACCTTGTAGCATTCTCTTTAAGATGATTTAACATAAAAATTAAGTTTGCTTCCCAAGTTAATCATATATAGTCACCCAAAAAAAAATCATGGGTGAATTTTATGAAATCTGAGCCTTGATTCCACCCTATAGTTATGTATAATACAACTGTCCTCTGGAGACACATGGGTTAAAAAAAAGGAGGGGTACATATACACATGAAAACTTTTCCTCAAAAAACTTGCAATTCAAATCTTAAAACTAACTACAGGAAAAGATGTGTGGGTTCTAAAAGGAGAAAATGTCACCAACTTAACATCTGAGAAAGAAAATATACAGCTTTGCATTGAGTAGGATGTACCAGAAAGTGCCAACTGAAAGGTTGATCCGTCTGAACATCTAAAGGAAGAAAAGCCTCAGATTGCCATAAACATTGAACCCCTCTGTGGATCCTACATGTAACAACTATTTATAATGAGTCCTAATGAAACTTACCTTCTAGGTGCTGCAAAGGTTTTGATATGAGAGACTTTCTTGCCTCCCCCCCAGAATAAGGAGAAATATGACGATGATGAGGTTGCTCTCCAACTGTAAATTGGAGACAATGATTATCGAGGTAATCTCTTATAAAACCAGTAAAACTGCCTTCTTTAATTGACTAATAGACATAAGAACTGTGAAAAGGATTATTCTCTGTTCAGAACCAAATATAATACTAAAGCCCTTAAGCTATGCAGTTAAGCAAAATATATCAATACTGGAGCTCTGACATCAGTAATGGATTATTCTACCAGGGAGATGTTGGCCAGGGGATCCAAGGCCCCACAAAATGTAAAGGCTCCTTGCCTCTAACCTTGGATTCCTGCAAGAAGAGAGGCGATAAGGCCCTGCTGCTGAAGACATGAAGTTAACATGGGAAAGATGTATTGAGACCACACATGCAAGTGTACAGATGGCCTCTGGAACACCAGAGAGTGTTACCAAAGGCCACTAAACCAATAAAGGTCACCTTCATTTTAAAGCCAGATCCACTTTCCACTGCTATCATGAAGCCCAGGCAAAACCCATGTACCCTTGTATATGTGGGCTTGTCAACATTTTTAGAAACGAAAAGTTTAATAGAAACAGCTTCCATGGTTTAATGGGACAAGAGCTACTAATGGACCACCATGGCTTTGTCATGCTCTGCAAATTCAGCTCCATTTTCCAGGGTATAATAGCCTATATCTCAATATTGCATTTTAACATCTTAGCTCACCACAATGCTTGTCTAGTCATGGGTGAAGGGAAATAATCAGAAGCAAACAGGAAAATGGGGCCTCAGATTTCCTGAAGACACAGGTATTATAATTACTCTGAACATGCGCAGTATGTCCTCTCAGTGGGACAGATAATCTTCAGGGAGACCAGACATTTAGTGAGGGAGAATTTCATGTCCACAGCTTCAAAGGGCCCTGGGTACAAGCCCAAGTATCAATAGCACATCTGCTTGTCTTGGACCCGTCTGCTCTACAGCAGTGTTTTCATGTTTCTGAAGAAAGACAACACAATACAAGTGAGATTCTGTTAAAATAGTCTACAGTTCTTTAGTGGGTCTCTGGTCCTCGACTCCATTCTGAAACTCCTGCCTATTAAAACTCACTTCCAGGCATATCAGAAATGTGACTTCTATATTAGTGACTTCTTTTTTTTCTGTTGTATCTCCCAAACTTTACACAATGTCATTAGAAAGAATTGAATAGTAGCATGTCTTTAATTCCACTTCTTTGCTGAGGAAAGAGGACCTTTGCGAATAGCCAGTGTATTCTAAACAAGCCAGTCCCAGGAGCACAACAAACTCACTACTCAGAGAGAAGGCAAGCAAAAAAAGGGAAGAGTTCTCTTCTGCAATCAGAAGGTCACTCCCATATTTAAGGTGGGTCTTCCAGCTTCAAATGATCTAATCCAAAATTCTCTTACTTTAGTTAATCCTAGAGCCATTCAAGTTGAAACCCAGGATTAGCCATAACAAAGGGCAGATGTTCCAGAATCCATCAGGCCTTCAACACCAGATTGGGACTACTATGCTTGGCTTGCTTTCAGAGAAAAGGTGTTTTTAGAGGGGNACTATCCCATCCCACACTTCTCCGTCCAGCTTGATCCTCTCAGGGAAAAAAAGGGGGGTCCATGTCTCTGTAGTGCATGTTTTCTTGTTTGGGTGGAGTGCTAGGATCTTTTTGAACCTGCTGCATTTATACCTTACTGTGCGTTTTTGTTTCAGTTACTCCCCCCATCCTCAGTAAGGCTTCTCCCCTGCTAACATGGAAAGGCTACTTTGGACACAGTAAATGTTGGTACTCGTAAGTAATCCTTACAGTCAAGGAGTTTCACACTACCATGCCCTGTAGGGCTTACGACCCCTGATTTTTTTTTTTTTGTCTTTTCGAGACAGGTTCTCCATGTAGCCCCAGCTGGCCTGGAACTCACACTGTAGACCAGGCTGGCCTTGAAATCACAAAGACCCACCTGTCTCTGCCTCCCAAGTGCTAGGATAAAAGGCATGCACCACCATTCCCAGTGACCCCTGATTCTTAAAGTTTTTCTCCAGGAAGGACATAAGCTGGTACCCTGGGCTCTGTCTGTTACAGAGGGAGCCTTCTTTGAATCCTTGCCTTTGTTCCTTCACACCTGGCTTATATGCAATATTGGCTTAAACAGACACATTGCCAAATGAATTCATAATACACACACACACACACACACACACAAACACACACATGGTCCTAGCACTGGCAAGCTGTGGGCTAACAGTAAGCCCTGTTAGCTCCATTCTAGCAGGTTCCAATTTACATATTTTTTATAATATTTTGGGGATCTCTCTCTCTCTCTCTCTCTCTCTCTTTCTAACTGCTGTCTTTGGCTGCTTTCTGTAGTTTTCACTTTCCCTCACAGACTACTGAACCCCTCATTACATTGGAGGAAATGAAGGACAAAGAAGAGCAGGACTATGAAAGCACTGCAGGGTGACCTGTTCACAGTAGGCAGGTTCTGTAGCTGACTCTCTGCCTTTCATTCTGGAACTAGATCATCTACCAGAACCTCCTGACTGATAGTAGTATCTGCTTCCTTGAAAGGTTCTGATGCCTCTGTTCCAGCCTGTCTAAACTGAGACCTGTGAAAAATCAAATGCCTGGAGACTCTTCAAGCCTCACATTATTCAGCTATTTGGAGAAAGCCATGAATGAACTCAGCCTAGAATCTCCTCCATTTCTGTCTAACATGAACCACTGCTGTTTCTGTAGCCTCAGTCTTCAGCAGCATTGCCTCATGCCCAGGGGGCCTTGCCTAAACATGAAGCCCTTTTTCCCCATCAGGCATTTTCAAGTCTTTTATAAAAATTTTATTTATTATTATTATTTTTTATGTGCATGAATTTACTGTCCACATGCAGTCTGTGCACTCCTGCCATGGAATGCCTCGGAGGTCAGAAGAGGGCGTCAGATTCCCCTGGAACTGGAGCCAAAGATGGTTCTCAGCCACTATGAGGGTGCTGGGAATCAAACCCAGGTCCTCTGCAAGAGCAATCAGCATGGTTAACTGCTAGGCCATCTCTCCAGACCCATTTTCAAGTCTTTTACCATCTTAATAAGCAGAAACTTGCATGCAGGATGATAGATTACCATCCCAGAGGGATATTTTCATCTCTGTAGATGTAGGAGCATGCTGTGCCAAGTTGTCCCATGACTCCATTTCCTTCTCTCAATTCCAGCACAGAAAACTTTATATACTAGTGAGCTGGACTTCATTCTGGCTAGGACATGGCAGTTGCTCCCATAACACTTCCTAGTTGCCTGGCCCTCCCTTGGCTTTAGCATTTAAAGTTCTCCAGCAAAAATGCAGGGTGGGCTGGTTAAACTCTGAGAAACAGGGAACATCAATTGTGGGAATGAAACACAGTGTGGGGCACAGATGTACACAAGGCCCTCTCCCTCAGGAGCAAGGAGTGTGCCACAGGACTCCTGTGAATGAACCTGCCTTCATTCTTCTGCATCTTTTTCCAGGGACTTGGCAGAAAGAGAGATATTTCCTGAGATTGTTGGATGTCAGAGGGTGGCTTAGTACTGACTTGTGGGAATGAGACCCTCCCCATAGTTCAGCATCTACATTCTGGAATTTGGGGGCTCAGAACTATTCTCTGAGGTATCTGGATGAGAGAGTGTCATGCAATGCTTTCTCAGTTGATGTGGTGCTTCACAAGGAGCACGAAAATGTTTTTCAGTATGGAATGTCTCCAGATAAGTCAGCTTTGTATCTGTGACCATCCTGGCACCATATGGGTCCCACTTGTAAGAATGAAGCTATCATTCTGAGGAACCTGCACAGGAGCCATTTTCAGTCCTTCCTGTGGGAAAGGCATATGGCATTCAGGGGAAAGTGGGAGCAAAGAGTGGACTATAGAAGTTTTACTCTGGATACAGTGGGCCTACATAAAAAAATCCTTTTGACCCTGTGGTGTGTGCTTCACTAAACAGGAGATTCCCTTGGGTACGAGCCTCTTCACATCCTCTCCCTTGTCTCTGTTGTTCATAGGAACTTTAGAAGTTCCCAGACAGGAAAGGGTCAAGTGTCTTTCTGAGATAAGATGAAAGAAGGGAGTGCACTGGTTCAAGTCTCACCCAGAGACACAGTTTCTCCTCATCATGATCCCTTCATCACATAAGGAATCCAGTTGAAGAAATGTCTTTCTCCCTTCCTGCATCCCAGGAATGGAGGAGTTGGTGCCATTTTCTGAAAGGCCTGAAATAAGCCACACCAGAGCTCACTATCAGGACATCTTAAGTTAGTTAGAGCTCATACTGAGTTAGAAGTTTAGGGCTGTGCTGTGACACAGACATGGGTATGTTTTCACCTCATATCTTCTCACTCATCACAGTGTGACCATGTTGAAAAAAACTACCTTTTTTTTGTATTTTAACTATTACTTTATTTTATTGGTTTTATACTTATACATGGCCAAATCTTCCAAATTGGGCTGCCGAGATATAGTTTCTGACCTTAATAATGGATAACATTCTTTCTAAATCCTGTGGCTTCCATTCTTGGTTATTGAAAGCATATTCAACATGGTAAATGGCCTCGCCACTTTATAAGAAGTTCCCATTCCACCAACCATGCATGACTGACTTTCTTTACATCCATAAGCAAAAGCTTTCTTGTGGTCAAAGGCATAGTGTCCTGAATCATTGCACTTCCTCCCCATTAGGATTCCATGCAGGGACAAATGCATACCATCAGAGAGTGTGGGAAGGTGTCAGTTCTATGGTGGGACAGGCTGAAGAGGTTAGAGTGTGAGAGTACTTTATCTCATCTTGGGGACCTATGTCAGAGTTTTCAGGTCCAATTTGTTCTATCCAACAGACAGCTTCTATAGGTTTGGGACAGACAGCCCCCACATTGTGTGTCATCAATTCTCAGTAGCCAATGCCAGAAATCTTCATCATCAAGCATTACCCCAGCTCATAGATCACACCCAGAAAGCAAGTGCAAGTGAACAAGTCAGCTCATAGCTCCAAGTGTGTGCTGGTCTGCACCTGGACAATGTGGCCTGAATCCAGGACTGCTTTTCCACAAGGGAGGATAACTGCTCACCCACAGGACTGGCTTAGTTTTTCACTTACACATCAACTGCTGCCCATTGCTCATTGAGTTATTAGGTAGACATGGATTAACACTACTCTTATATCTACAAATCCAAATATTATACACATCAGTAGGACATTAATGTATCTGTCTGGTAGTCCTTTGTTATCTTCATAGCCTTGACCATGCCGTTAGGGGAAAAGCTGGACTGATTCTCAACAGAGGACAGTTCTTTCTTCCAAAGCAGGATATAGTTGGTCTTTCCCTTCCCTTTCACTCATGGTTATGTGAGTGTTTGTTTGGGGTTCAGAGACTTCCAGAAACCTAGAAGTACAGCATTTGTAGGAAGACTGAAAGTCATACATGAAAACTGAACTGTCTGGGGGCAAGAAATGGAAGTCTGGGCTCAAGAAATGGAGACTAGTGGCATCTGAGTTATCATTAACAAAAGACCAATTCTCAGTGCTCTCAGAAATGCACATGCTAAATAAATGCTAACTGAGGATGTGCCCATTCAGTTACACAGAGGTGTTTGGAGTACCATTACTGACACAGAATCAAGTGGAGTTCACTCATTCATTGCCATGCATGGAAATGAATTTACTCCTAGGACAACCAGACTGCTGGAGTTCAGCTGATTATCGATTCCCTATACCAGCAGCAGGCCATGTTGTATAATCTCTACTCAGTGCTCTCTGGTTTTAACCCATAATTTTAGGCTTCTCAGTTTAGTTCTGCCTTGAATGTAATTACATCCCTTGAAGGTGTTGCAGTGGAAGAAACGTAGAAGGGCAGCATTAAAGAGAACCAGAAAGAGGAGTCTGAATAGGAGGGAGAGGCCATACTGGGGCCTGTCCTTTGTCATGCTGAGCAGAATCTCTAGCAGGTTGTCTTACAGTCTTCCCAGGTCTACAGGTCAGTCACTGTAAGATTCTGGATGATGAAAGTGCCTTCTCTCCTTCACAGACCTGATGCCCTTGGAACAACACATGTCCTCTGATCTGGCAAGAAATTTCATACCCTGAGACTCTTCACATCTCATCTGCAGCCAGCAGGCCATATTCATCAGCATTTTCCCCTCCATTTCTGCCTGCATGGGCCAGGAAAGCCTTTCAACGTTGCTATAGATAGACCATGGCTGCTTCCAAGTTCCCAGGGCCTCACCCTGCAGCTATTTTGAATTATCCTCTGAAAGGCTTTTCAGAGCAAGAAATCCTGTTTCCCAAAAGGTCACACTCAAGTGTATTGTGCATGTTAATCTAAAAAGGTGCTGTGTAAACATTCTCAATTCTCTTGAACAGGAAGGAAACGGGTTTAGAAGGTTGGGGTCCAATTTAACAGTATTGACAGTTGATCATGGAGAAGTAAAGTAAGGATTGGTATACACTCACACTGTGTTCATCTTGGATAGTCATGCCACTGTCTCACCACACTTACATACACAGTGGACCATACATAAATGAATGACTAACTGACTGAATGAATGAATGAAGGAATCAAGCAATGAATTGCTTGTATGGGGGCTCTTGAAAAGAAAGAGGGAGCATCCATTAAGAAGCCTCAGCTTATTCTGGGGCTGGAGAGATGGCCTAGTGGTTAAGAGCGCCAACCGCTCTTATAGAGGACCCACGTTCGATCCCCAGCACCCACATGGTGGCTGAGAACCGTCTGAAGCTCCAATTCCAGGAGAACTCCAGTTCCAGGGGAATCCAAGATCCTCTTCTGACCTCCGCGGCGTTGCACAACACGGGTGCACAGACTTGCATGCAGACAGTTCATTCATACACATACAGAAATAATAAAAAAAAAACTTATTCCCAGCAGTTAGGTTCAAATCAACTTCCACCACAAAAAGTGTTCTCTGTAGGATATATTTCTACCTGCACCTTGGGCATTAGACAACTGTTGTTGCTGCTTCCTCTGTGTTCTGAGAGTGGCTGCCAGTTTTCCAGCCCACTTGGCCTTTGATGCACTGAACTTCAAGGAGGGGATGGGAGGGGGAAGGAGATCTGGAGAAAGAGAAAGTGGGAGAGAGAGACAGAAACAGAGAGGTGGACCCAAGAATAAGCTAGGAGAAATTCTAAGGGAATAACTTGTTTATTTGTGGAAGCCACGGTTCTTTTATACTAACACTACCATGCTCCTAAATGGGCATTGGGGGTGTGTGAGAAGGTCGGCGGGAAGGTGTGAGCTGCCATGGCTCCTACCAGGATGATGTAACTTAGGGTATGTTGATAGTGCACGGGTGAGACACATTTCCTGCCCAGTACTTCAAAGCAGGGCCTCAAGGTATGATTTCCCACTTTGGTGAACGGGAGGTTGGCCCAGTCCTGGCCTTATCAAAGGTTGTCAAGTTGGTGGGGGCCAGAACTCCTATGGTACTGTAGCCTAGTGAAGCTTCATCCCATCAAACTGGTTGGTGAAGAAGTCAGTCTTCCATGCCTATGCTGGAGAGGAAACACAATAGTTGTCAGCAATTGTGTGAGCACAGCCTGCTGAAAAGGGAGTATCTGAATTCAGCATCAGGACACACCTTGGAGTGAGGTCTGACCTCACTGTAATGTGTGAAGCTCCCCACAGGGCATCATCTCCTCTACATTGCTATTTGTTATGGCACATATATCCTATAACCAAATATTCAAGTGTGCTTCCTGAAAGAAAGCTGAATGTGCAGAGGAAGAGCTGCTAACTCTGCACAAGGAGCTGGCACGTCTTCACTAAGAAGTTGCTCAGTCCAGCTCTTGAGGTCAAGAGGATTTTGTGAGGTGGGAGTTGGTCAGAGGTCACCTAATGCGGTTTGTATATGTCTGAGACAGGGAGAAGACAAAGGAGGGAATTTCGATGCAAGGTAGTGAAAGAGAGAGCCAGAAAATGGGGTGAACCAAAACTCATGAGAAAGTGTGGGTTGGACTCTGCCCACAGGAGTCAGGTTTATCCTTTGAAGATGGGTAGATTTGAACACTCGGTTGATTCACTGATGGAATTAATTCACTGTCTGTTGGTCTGTCAGCACACAAGAACCCCCTCCTGTGTCTGATATAGTCCCTGAGTATTAAACAAGACTGCTGCAGAAATGAAAAGCAGCAAGTCCACAAGGCTGTGGAGACAAGACATTTCTTTTTTTAATTATTTTTATTAATTTTATTTATTTATGTATGTGTATGAATGTACTGTCTGCATGCATGTTTGTGCATCCGTGTCGTGCAATGCTGCGGAGGTCAGAAGAGGGTGTCGGATTCCCCTGGAACTGGAATTCTCCTGGAACTGGAGTTTCAGATGGTTCTCAGCCACCATGTGGGTACTGAGGATCGAACCTGGGTTCTCTGTAAGAATAGTCGGCGCTCTTAACTGTTAGGCCATCTCTCCAGCCCCGAGGCAAGACATCTATTTCAGTTCCTTCTATAGTTCCTGATTCTGGAGCCGAGTAGCTCCTGCTCCTGATCCAAAGACCAAGAGTGTTTACACACCTCTACTCCATGGCCTTCACTATCACTGTGTCAAGAGCAAGGCTGGGATTTATCATGGAGTCCCCTTCCTCACTGCCCTTGACTGTGCTTATGAGGAAAGGGAGCACCCCCCTCCTTTCAGATCCCTACCCTCCATATGGAAACTCCATGACAGTTTCCCTCACAGCCTGTCCTGCTCCCTCTATGACCAGTTTCACATTCCCCTCAGACAAACAATCACTCAGATACTGTTCAGGTTCCATAGTCACACAGGTTACTGGGGACAAAATGTTCCAGGAGGCTTAAGGAGCAGCCTTGAAATTCCTTTCATCAAAGGCCAGAAACTAGGTGAATGGCCCAATTAACTGAATGCTTCTGCAGTCATATGACTTGTGTAACAGGGCCGTGATTCCTGTTGTGGACAAGGTTCTGCAGGGGACAAAAGGAGCTCAGGCCTCAGCACTAACCTCATACAAGGCATATTTCCATGTGGATGCCCAGGTTTCTGGCATGCAAAACTGGGCACAGAACACACTCCTCTTCCTCTCCTCAAGAAACTTGGCATGATGAACTTTGCAGGTAAGTGGAGGGAACTCAGAGCCTTTATGCTAAGTGAGGTAACACAGTCCCCATCCCCCCCACCTCAAAAAATGTGGAATGTGTTCACACATTTGTGGATGCTAGTACCAAATCCCCCAATTGAAAGGCAAGTTGAGCAATGTTATTGCTATAATTCTTTCTATCTGAAAGAAACTGTGATGTTATTTGAATCTCTTAATGAGCCCTAGACTTAACTTACCACTTACTTTCTGACATGGTAATTAATGTATATGGGCTGAAGGTGCATGTTCACATTTTAGAGTAATATAAAATTAAAGGGAAAAATGTGAACTCCTAAACATATATCAGAGTTAAAATACAGTTTATTTATGGAGGGCATAATTCTTATACATATATGACATGTATACAGCATACTTTGGAGCAATACAATTGGGAGGGAACCACAACAACATAAGGTCTGGGTCAAAGAATGGACCGATATAGTTAAATTCTGCCCCAAACAATAAAAGATTGCAGAGAAAATTTTTAAAAAGACTGAGAGAAAGATGTAGGACATGTATGGCAGAATGTATGAACTGAGGTGTGGTGGGAGAAAACGAAAAGGGGATTATGTCTAAATTGAACAAAAAATGATGTCCGAATTACATAAAACATCAATAAAAATATTATATTAAAAAAGAATACGATGAAGTGTAATTGCAGGACTGCATAGGAAAAAGCACAGGAAGCCACTAAATATTGGCCTTAATGTCTTAGGCAGTATTTGGCACTCAGCTTCAGATACATGGTAACTGCAAGAGTATGCAGTAAACTGTTGGATTTCCTGCCATAAAAACATAACACATGGTGTTTCAAAACATCATAGTTCTTAGTAAAACACATTTTGCATGAGCTGCCCTCTGGCCAAACAATAATAATGAAGGAGAAATTCTCACCTGAACATATGGACCTAGGTGGAAGTGCCATACTGTTGAAGGGCTTAATGAAAAGTGCTATCAATGGGATAGCTGTGTGACAGGGAAAGCAACACCAGAAAACAGCAACTAGCAAAGAAGACTCATTGCTGAATTTTAGCCTGATGGAAAGCTGCCCTGATCCCTTAACTTCTCTGTGTAACGCTGCCCTGACTGAGCCACCTTCCCCAGAGACCTAAGATGACATCATGTTGACACATGATGCTTCTCCAGCATACCATTGCCCATGACAACACTCATGGACAGGCTCTCTTTCCTGCAATTTGGTGTTCTGTGGCACCAACGGGGGACCCTGAGGGGCCTTCTGGTTCTGCTCCCTGGCACTGTGTTGCCCACTTTGTGCAGTTCTGTGGTGGTCACAAGGGGATCCTAAGGAGCCATTTACCCCCATCCCTTGGAGATGCCATTTGCTCCCACACTCTGGTATTATGTGGCAAGCACACAGGGATCCTGAGGAGCCAGCATTTCCAGCACCCCTCTCGACCTGCCCCCTGCCATGCATGCAAGGACACCCAGTGGAGTCACCTGCCCCTAGGAGACTTCTGCTCTTGGCCCCTGATGAACAACTTGCTTCTGCCTTCTGGAGCTCTCTTCCCTCCCCTGTGCCTTTCTGTGGCACACACAGGGGAAACTGAGGAATCCTCTGCTCCCAACCAATGGGGATCACTTTCCTGCCCTTTGCTGTTCTGTGACACCAACAGGGGACCCTGAAAAGCCATGCACTCTCACTTTCATTCTCTCCCTGCCCCCTGCTGTGCTGGCCACCTCAGGAGCTGTCTGCTCCCGCCCACCTTAGGAGCCATCTCCTCCTAGCACCTTATGAACACTCTGCTCTAGCCCCTTGAGGAGGCATCTGCCCCGCCCCTCTGTGGCTCTCTTGCCTACACTCTGCTATTTGTGGCACTCACATGGTATCCTAAGTAGGTGTCTGCTCCTGCCCCCTGAGGACCTGTCTGCTCCAGCTCCCTGGGACTCTCTTGTCCACCCCCTTCTGATCTGTGAAGCCCACAGGGGAACCCGAGGTTGTGTCTACTCCTGCCCCCTGGGGAGCCACCTGCTCCCGCTCCCTGGAGAGCTATCTATTCCCACTCCCTGAGGATCGGTCAACTCCCACCTCTTGGTGAGCCCTCTGCTCTAGGGCCCCTTGAGCTGTCTTTCCACACCTCTGTTGTTTTCTTGTCTCCCACAGGGAACCCTGTGGACTCATCTGCTCCCACCCTTGAGGAACTTTCTGTACCTGCCCCCTGGAGCTCTCTTGCTCTCACTTTGCTGTTCTGTGGCACCCACGGGGGAACCTGATTTGCCATCTGCTCCAGTTCTCTGAGGAGCCTTCTGCTCTCAACCCCAGGTGAACTATCTGTGCCCACAACCTGGTTTTCTGTACCAAGAAAAGAGTGATCCTGCTCTCCCTCCCAACTTAGTTTTATAGAAGAGTAACACTCATTTAACCTGGACAGTCTTTAATAATGCACTACTAATATATCGTGTTATTTAAAAGTATAAGCTCTTCTTTAATAAAAGGAGTAACATTTGAAATATAAGGGGTCAACAAACAGAAGTGAAAAAAAGGGGGCCCTACACAAGAAATACTTACAACTGGGTAATTGGCACTAGCATCCACAGATGAGGGATGCCATTCGTCGTTTGTTTTTCTGGGACTGTGTTTCTTCACTCAGCATCATGTCCTCTAGCTCCAGCCATTTTCCTGCAAAGCTCACGATGTCATCTGTGGATGCTAGTGCCAATTACCCAGTTGTAAGTATTTCTTGTGTAGGGCCCCCTGAGCTTTTGTACAAAGCAGTTGAGTGTAAAGCATTTTGAAACCAACAACAAAAACAACAGAAAAGACTGCATCAAAGAACTGACTGAAACAGTGAACTTCTGCTCAAAACAGTCAACTTCCCCAAGGAAAATATTTAGAAAGACTAAGAGATGAAAAGCATGTTTGGCAGAATGCATGAGCTCTGGCAGGGTAGGGGAATGGGAGGGAACACGGGTCTAGATTTGTTAAAAATAAATAAATAAATAAATTTATGTAAAAAAATTAACAATAAAAAAAAGAAAGAAAAAAGGAATAACTGCTAGTGCACTAGAACTTGCAATGGTCAGGGCAGCAGCAGCTGCCTCACAGTGAGGAACTCTGAACTAGACCTACCCTAATCTCTCAAAGCCTTTGCATACTTCTCTGGTTAGGATCTGGGCTCATTCCAAGTGATGCTGGCAACAAATTCCAAGACTTTCATCTTGGATGTTTCAATTCTGGCCCTTGGGCCCCACAGGAACTCATGGTGAGGAGGATCACTGTCAGCTACCAGCCTGTATTCCAGGTACCCTTCCTCCACAAATTCCTCAGTGATGAGTTTCCTTAGCTCCCCATATAAGAAATGATTCCTCCCAGGGTGCAACCCAAATGTATTCAAAACTCCCCAGAACTTCTCCTCAGGGAGACAATTACCTTCCATGAAGATAATGCACAAGGACATTGTTAAGAGGCCAACATGGGCTACACCTTGGGGACCATGCAGCATCCCATCATAGGTGACCCCCAGGGCAGTGGAAAGGACATAGGTGTGAACAGGGTCCACTTCCACCTTGTCAATGCCAAAGACCAGCTTCATGTACCCAGAGGCCTCTCTAAAGATCACAGGGTAATGCTCCTCATAATCACTAGTGACCCAATTAAGCATTTCTGCCTCAGTGGTCAGCTCCTTCTCTTGACACTTGAGAAGCAGGAACTGCACAAAATCAACAATTTTTGTACTTACTGGATCCCTCAGGGTTGACTCAGATTGTTCCTGCTCCTCTGCCAGTTTGTCAGAGTTCTCATCAGATGCTATCCCTGCAAAGGAGCCCATGGCAGAGGGTGGATAAGAGGCTCTAGGAGAACTCTGGGGAGATTTTGGTGCTGCTCCTACAGACACATGTCTTGATGTGGTGGCCACGGCATCTGTCCCCATGGCCAGGAGGTCTTGGTCACTATCCAGGTCCTGTGCCTCCTTTTTGTCCTGAGAGCTGTCTGGGTGAGTGCTGTGTTGTCTCTTCTGAGTATGGTGCATCATAGAACTTCACTTGGTGTTGGTCAGAGAGTTTTGTCAAAGGGAAGCAGAGATCATAAGGACTATTTAATCTGTGGGTTCTAGTCAGCTGGGGCTGAAGAATCAGCTGTAAGTAACAAGACACCAGAACCTGAAGTGAAATCTTGTTGTACTGGGACAATTGATGCTGGTTACTTGGGGCTGAAAAACCAGCTGTAAGTAACAAGAGATCAGCATCACTGTGGTGAAATCTTCTGGGAAGAATATCTTCAGGGTCAGCACACAGAAGCTGTGTTCTGGAAGGGGCCTGTGCCTCCATCTTAAGCCAGAAGCAGGACTTGGTAGTGTGTAAGAGTCTTCTATATGATTCTTGTGTGGAAATTTGAGGGGGTCACAGAGAGCAGCTGAGGTTTGGCACTGTGAGAGGTCAGGAAATACCATTGGTTGAAGTTCACCTAGGTTTCAGTAGACCCCAGGATTGCAGGGGTCATGGAGAGAGGCTTAGGCTGTGCACCAGGAGAGGTCAGAAGAGACCATTGGTGAAGGTGCTGGCTCAGTTTCAGTGGCAACCCCAGCTTTTTGGAGATGCCAAACCATGGGACGACCACCAAGAGCAGTGGCAGGTGTGGAATGGAGTCAGCCTGGGCCTGCAAGATGAGCTGTGTATGCCACAGGCAGCAGAGTTGGAGACGGGGCATTGCCAAAACCCTTTGGAGCCCAGAAGATCATGAGTGAATCAATCCCAGGTGTCCAGCCTTGAGCTACTTGCTGGACTTAGGTTTGTTTGAGTGTTCCTGATTTTTCCCTTTGAAATAAGATATTACTTGTTTTGGATTTTATAGTAGCCCACAATTAAGAGACTTTTAATAGACTGAACTTTTAAGCATTTGGACATTTTAAGGACTAGGGACTTATAAGGTTGTACTGTCTTAGGTTGTGATTAATGTTAACATCCTACTTTGGGGATAAGAACTGGAAAGGTGGTGGTTTAATAGTGATGTGTTTTGTGTCAAGTTGACAAGGGGTCAATTGTTCTGGATAGCCTTCATGTTAACTTGACACACCTGGGTTGTAGGAGTCACAATTGGGGAATTGGCTCCATTGGATTGGCCTGTGGCCACATCTGTGGAGTATTGTCTTGATGGTCGAGCAGTGTGGGAGGGCCCAGCCCACAATATGTGGTGCCACACTGAGCAGGTTGTTGTGTACCATATAAGAAGACAGGTTGGGCATAAACCAAGGTAGCAAGCCAGTGAACAGCATTCCTCCATGGTCTGTGCTTCAGCTCCTGCCTCCAGGTTCCTACCCTGAGTCCCAGCCTTGGGCTCCCTATGTGATGAACTGTGTCCCAGGAGATGTAAGCTGAATAAAACCTTTCCTCCCCAAGTTGGTGTTGGTCAGAGTGTTTTGTCACAGCAATGGAAGACAAACTAGAACAGATGGTATAAGGCACCTGGATGTGCCCTGAATAGGAACAGACTTCATGCTCTAATAAGGCCCTTAAGAGATAATGCAAAATGACTGAAGCATGAGAACCTGGGAGCTTGGAAGTAACCATGATTCATCCTTAGCCACCTGGAAAGGTCTTCATGGCCAAGGCAGACAGAAATGGAGTGAATCAAGCCTGAGTGAATCACTGCCTGCTGGAAGCAAATGGACAAGGTGAGTCTGGGTATGAAATTCCTCAGAGGGCTCAGAGGATATACATTGCTCAAAATCCATCTGATTTGTGCAGGAGAATGGATACTCACATCCCCCCGAATCTCATGGTGGCTGATCTGTAGACCTGGGATGACTGGCAGAGCACCTGCTAGAGCACCTGGCAGAGCACAAGCAGCTCAGGATGTCCAAGGACAGGCCAAGGGCAGTCTCTTCCTCCTTCTCTACCACCTTCTCTTGCAGCTCCTCTTTGATATTGTACTCATTCTTTTCTTCCTCTGCAATGGCAACTTCATGGGTCATAGTTCTGCTCTACACAGAATGAAACGGGATAGCCAAAACTCAGGTTAAACCGGACAGCACTTAGTGAAGAGATTATACTGCTAATGGCATACGAAACACATTACCAAATCAGAATGGCCAGTGAGAGAGGTAGGATCCATGAGAAAGTGGATGAGGGCCACCGATTCTAAAATCCCTCACCTTTCCTGGCCTTTCCATTCAGCTCATCAAGTGTTCATACCTACAACCAATTGACTCTAGCAGTGGCCTAATTTGCCTGTGGAAGCCATTCTTCCTAGACCTGGACAATTGGCAAGGACACAGGGAGGTGGAGAATTGAGCTATTTGGTAGCCACAGAAAATAGTCTTCCCAGTGACCTACAGCAGGGATCAGTCAAGGAATCTTAGCAGCATAATCTGAGCACTTACTCCACATAGACCATTCCTCTACCTGCAGGTTCCCTCCCTGCGGGTGTCCAAATCCATTCAGGTCACTGATGCTCTTCAGACATCAGATGGATATTGAGTAGAAGAAAATCAAGATATGAGGGAGTCCCACACCATAAAAGCTTATCATCAACAAAATTATTTGTGTAAGGGAGACAGTAGTGAAAGCATAGCAAGCCTCAACAAAATGTTATTTCCTGACAGCTTTCCTTTTTCCTGAAGGCCAACTTTCTTGAAGCTCTGTCAGTGAAGACAAAGTGGTACAGTTGGAGGAAAGTCAGACACCTGGATCTGGAGACAGCACACACTGGCTCATGCTCTGCAAGGTGGTGGCAGTTCAACATTAGAACTCTGCACAGTTATGGGGAATTCATGTCATTTGTTGTTATCTCAAGCCCATTAGTCTCCAGAGTCCGATACTCATTATAACAGTTAGGTGCATGAAATATTTACCTGGAATATATCCTCCTCTCATTTTCTATACATGGCCTTTTTAGCACCTGGAGTTTGGAATCAGAGTCTGGCATTCAGATGCAGGTTCGTGAACAGTGCTTCAGATTGTAGTTCCATAGTCTAGCCAGAAGCTGATTTTTAAAAGTGAAGCAGTATCTCCCAATTTCAATGAGACCTCAGCTCAAAGTTCTTCAGAAATGAAGGGCCATGGGATTCAAGTGGGGAAATATAATTTTCTTCTGTGAGATCCAGCATGCCTGTTGTAATAACAAGTCCATTTATAAAAAGGAATTTCTGCCCTGGTAAATGATGTCTGATATGGTCCTGGAGCCAAGCCCTGGAGAAGTTTCACTACCATATTTAGCAGAAACAAGTCTAGTGTGAGACTGTTGTGTTTCCCATGAGATGAGCCCTCCTAGCTCTTGGGGGGGGGGGGGTATTGAGGGCAATGGCATAGAAGGGAGGAAAAGGAGGGGAGTAAAAAATGATGCTCTAGGATCAATCCATTACCTTCAGGTGTGAAATGCCAACTAGGCTCCACTATACTGAGTCCCCCTAGTGTTCATTGGGCTCTGTCAGCACTGACCAGCCACTGTCCTCTGGGTCCCTTTCTCTAGCTTTCTCCATCCTATTGTATGAGCTCTCTAAATACTCCACAGACAGGTCCAAGTCATGCCAGCCCCAGCCTCTTGCAGTGGGCCTGTCATTATTCCGAACTCCATTGACCTCTGAACTATGGAATAGGTCATGTATGTCACAGAGATTTCAGTGGACATAGAAGAAATATAATCATGCATAGACCACACTGAACATGTGTCACAGGCTACAGACATTACTCTTAACCTTATCTTAGTAAATTCATTGTCTAAGGGTTAGGAGAGGCTGGCACTTGTGTAGCAGGACAGGGCCTTTCCACCTGCCTACATCCACAATGAGTAAGAGAGGAAGTGTGAGATGTGGGCAGAGGACAAGGTAGGCAAGTCCCAATGAGATGTCTGGGAACCTGCACTGACTCTTATCTACAAGTGAATAGACTAAGGCTTGGTAGATCTGTGATGAAGTGGAAATCTAATGATGCCACATAGCAGTGGTCTGCAATCCCAGTGCTTTCTCTGTGTGAACCATGAAGTTGTTTGAGAAGAGTTAGGTGGTAGTGTTTATTTTGTAGCAACACTTGGTAGCATTTTTGCAGTTTCTAGTAGCTGTCTTCCTTATCTTCGAGTCACTATCCCACACCCCTGTGGAGAACTGAATGAGTGGATCTCTGGTGCTGGCTTGTAGTAGTTTTGATCCCATGACTGATGGGTGGCTAGACTTTGAAATGTACTACTTCAGGGTTACTGGGTACAAGGGAGAGACCCTCAGCTTCTGATGAGCAACATCTTCACAGTATGGACTAGGACAGGGGCACGGGAGAATGGGATCTCCTGTTTCAAGATACCTGAGTAGTGAGGCAGTACCTGCAGGACAGGAGCCAAGTCTGTCAACCTCTTTGCTGCCAGCAGGCCTGTGTCAGGTTTGCTGTTCTTCCTGAGCTTGCCCTCCACCATGTCTACAAAATGGTTTGCTGACTTCTCAGAAGTCTTACTGCTTCTCATGGAAGTGCAAAATGACCCTAAGAATGTGGAAGCCAAGGAGGAGGGAACATTGTAGAAGGTCAGGCAGGACACAGACCCCAGACCATATTATACTACTGTTTATTGATTACTATGAGATTTGTTTTAATTTTATAAAAACAAAAGTTTATTTTCAGAAAAAAAATGTTTTTTTTTTTTTTAAACATTGTAAAGTAAACCCTGAGTTCACAGAGTTTGGTCCTTAACAATCCAGGGATTATACAAGTATGTTCTGAGTATCCTTCCTCATCCTCCTTCTCTTCATCCCTCCTCCACCTTTTTGTTCTCAGATGACTTTTTTATGGATATGGCAAAATGCTGCCTTCAGCATGAAACACATACACATTGCCCATACTTCAAGAGCCTTGAGCAGAGACTTGGCATATTCTCAGACCCTTGCATTTCAACAGCAGCTGGAATAGGAATGGCAACATTAGCAAATGTACCCTCCCCACATTGAAGCTTGTCTCCTGAGGGGGGGGGGCAGTTGTCTAGGATGCTTATGGGGAGCCCTCTTTTCTGCTGTGCTAAAAGGCAGAAAGGAAAGGTTGCTTGTGAGTTCCTGGTTGGTGTGCACCTTCTGCTGGGACTTCCTGTCCTGGGCCTCATTCTCATGGAATGCTGGGGAATGTCTGGTAGGTAAAACCTTTGTCTTTGAATGGTGTTTTTGGTCAGCTGCACTTGTGTGTGGAATTTCTGTACTGCTCACCTGAGACAAGTTCCTTATTTCAACATTTCTTGAAATATACTCAAGGTGTTCTGAATTGTCTTTGTGAAAGCTGACTTTGTGGTAGATCTGAAAAAAATTCATTAGGTTACTCCTTTTGAAATGAAACAGACACTGACCACCAGGTGTGGTGGTGCAAGCCTTTAATCCTAGCACTTGGGATACAGAGGCAGGTGGATCTTTGTGAGTTCAAGGCCAGTCTGGTCTACAGAGTGAGGTCCAGGATAGCTGGGGCTACAGGGAGACCCTGTCTTGAAAAGACCAAAAAAAAAAAAATCAAACAAAACAAAGAAAATCTCAAAATAAACTAAGTGTTCTGAATGTATTGGCACAAGTACCCACAGCATTTACATCCCAAGAATAATTTTAAAAAAAAGCCAGGTGTGGTGGTGCACACCTTTAATGCTAGCACTTGGGAGGCAGAGGCAGGTGGATCTTTGTGAGTTCAAGGCCATCCTGGTCTACATAGAAAGTTCCAGGACAGCTGGAGTTACAGGGAGACCCTGTCTCAAAAAAACCAAATAATCTTTCTGCTGTTGTTCTTTTAATATGCATCCCTCTCCACAAGAAATATTTATAACTGGGTTATTTGTACTAGCATCCACATATGAGAGATACCATTTGTCATTTGTTTTTCTGGGACTATGTTAGTTCACTTAACATGATGTCTTCAAGCTCCATCCATTTACCTGCAAAGGTCATGATGTTGTCTTTCTTTACTGCTGCATAGAATTCCGTTGTGTACATGTACAACATTTTCTCTATCCACTCGTCAATTGAGGGGCATTTGGGTTGATTCCAGTTTTTTGCTATTGTGAACAGAGTGGCAATAAGTATAGCTGTGCATGTATCTCTGCAGTAAGATGAGTCTTGTAGGTATATACCCAGGAGTGGTAAGACTGGGTCAAATGGCAGGATCATTTTGAGTCTCCTAAGTGTTCTCCACACTGTTTTCAAGTATACAGGTGGTCTCTTGGATGCCAGAGAGTGTTACCAAAAACCACTAAACCAATAAAGCAAATATAGGTCTCCTTGAGTCAAGCACGACTCCTCCGTCAGCACCAGCTACACCTCATCTGCCTGGAAATACTGTGCAGCAGTGGCAGCCTTATGTCTGTATATCCCAAATCTAATTGGCTATTAGCTCTATCCTTGGAGGAATAACCCACAGCTGATGCCACAAGCTTACATCCTCTAATGGTTAGGAGATGTTATAAACCACACGAAGACCCTGCCATACTTAACAGAAGAAAATGTAAATCATGAATTAACATACCATCCAAACATCTGTGTCTATACCAAAGTAACCTACCATAACAATTAGTACTGTTTAAATACCTATATATCTAATTGTGTGTGCTTCATTAGTAGGATCGAAAGGCTATATATTATACTGTTTAAATACCTAAATATCTAATTGCATGTGCTTCATTAGTAGGATCGAAAGGTTATGCCTGGACAAGCTGGCAGCCCATGAAAGAAAACAGCCAGAACTGACTAGAGACCAAGACATCAGCTCCAGAGAAAGTAGAGTGTTTTGCTTCTCATCCACCTGTGCCCCTTTTCTAAGCCTAGGGAACAATCTGCGGAAGAGGGGGCGTGGTAGAATGTAAGGGCTTCGATTGGGGTTAATGGTGAAACTACAACAATATAGACTGGACACTCATTTGATCAACTTGATTGAACATACAAGCCCCCCCTGCTGGATGGTGGGACCCATGAGCTGTGTGGGTTTGGGCACAACTGCTTGCAAATTGGTTTTACATGAAGGATGGTGGTACTCACAAATTATCACTTATTGTTAAAAAAATGAAAACAAAACAAAACAAAAAAGCAGAGAAAGATGCAGAAAAGTTACGGCAGAATGTATGATCTGGGATGGGTAGGAGTGGGGTGGGGGGAAGGGAAGGGGATATATGCCTGAACTGAATTGGAAAATGTTGTATGAAATACACAAAGCATCAATAAAAAAAAGACCAAATAAATCAATAAATCAATAAATAAACTGACCACACTACATTACACTGTATTTTTTTTAAGTAATAGAGAAAATAATTAATGTTTGTAGCAACAGTATTTATATCCTGGTACCTGATTCCAGAAAAGCTGGAAAGTTAATGTGACAATACATTTTTGTGACATTATCTGATATCTCAGAGTCTTATTATACCATGTGGGTTCATTTCTTAAGGGACAGCATATCCTTTAAAATCAAAGTCTATACTGCAAAGTTTGTTATTTTTACCTTTCATTAAATAGTAGTTCCTGCTGAATGAAGAGTTTAAGGCACATCCTTCATTCAATGTCCTGAAATGAAGAGGTGCTAATCCCCATTTCCATAACTCCCAAACTGCCTGGTTTAGGGAACATATGTTGGATTGCTCAGAACCAGGCTTCAACTCCCAGTATTCCTAGAGCTTGAAGCAAGAAAGAACTAATAGGTACAAGTTGGCCTCTTGTGTTGCACGGGCCCAGCAGCTATGCAGCTGGACTTTTGGGAGTCTTCCCTCTGGGAAAGGTAGACAAAGCACACACTCAACTCTATCCTGACTGAAGAAATTGGCCTCTGCCTTTTCCAGGCCCCTCAGAACATGGCACCAACTCCTCCATCACTTGGATGCAGAAAAGGAGCAAGGACATCATTACTTCAAGTGGACCCATTATTTGGTGAAGCAATCACTACTAGGGAAACTACATTAATTGCATGACATCTATTCAGAAAAAGATTCTAAGCCACTGTGCACGCTTTCCATGCTGAAAGCAAGAGAGGGACATTCTAAGATTCAGGAACAAATTGTCACCAAGTCCATATAGAGCACGTAACAATGAGATAGAAGACAATTGCCATATGTACCGACCCCTGCTAGTTGTGCACAAGTAAAAGGAGTGTAGCAGGATTGATTTGGAGCTATGCATTAAGCTGGGACTCATGTGTCTATAGGAAGCCACCAGCCCCCCTCCCCTGAATCTTCTGAAGATGACTCCAACACACAGGTCCCAGACAACAGACATAAAGCTGCATAATCTGGGGACAATGCACCCTGAAAGAGGATTTACAATCCACTTTAAGCTCTCAACTCCACTGTGAAATTGAAACATCTACATCTCTACATAAGGTACCTCAGAAAATGGTTCTGAAACACTCAAGTCCCCAGATGTGGAAGGCTAGGGAGGGTCTCCTTACTTCAATGGAGCAATGAAACACCCTCTAAGATCAAGGAACCTGACAAAGAGGCCCTCAGACCTGCAATAATCAGGATGCAAAACCAGACATAGTCATTAGATTAAGTCCATTGTTTGTGTTGCAAAACCAGCTAAATGATGCATGGGAGCATTTATCAGGTCCTGTTTCTCTAAGTGAGTCTTCCTCAATTCACTGCTTCTCCTCATCTTACCTCAAAGACAACTGTTCTCCTCTCTGGAAACATCTAATGGCTCCTAAAGAAAGCATTTCAGGAGAGGGATGGAGGGTGCTGTTTCCCAAATGTGTCCAATGTTGAGTAGAGAGCTAAATTCATTTTCTGAACTATCTTACCTACAGTTGCAGTATCCAGAGCAAAGCTTCTAGAGCTCACTGTTAGGTTCTAGTCTGTCCCTCCTTGCCACACATGACTCTTTCTGACAACAAGGACTGAAATTGGATCCTAAGCAGGGCCATGGATAACAGTTGCCCCATTCTTAAAAGAGGGACCAGCCTGTCCCAGGCTGACCAGAGATAAAGTGCTTTATTGGGAACTCTCTATACTGTAAAAGGCTTGGGTGCTCTGTGTGAAGCTCCCACATCACCTGGGGGAGTACTGCATGGCCCTGTCTCATTCAGACACCTCAGAAAAAGGCCCTGAGCCTCCAAATTCCAGAAAGTGGATGCTGAACTGTGGGGAGGACTTCATTCCCACAAGTCAGCTTTAAGTCACCCTCTGACATCCAAAAACCTCACAACATGGCTCTCTATCTGCCAAGTCCCTGGATGTAGATGCTGAAGTATGGGAATGTGCTTCTTTCCAAGTATCAGTCAAGAGCAAAGCACCTTGATTCAGAGGGAAGGGAACTTGCATAAGTGTTAGGCTCACAGGGGCCTCACTCACAAAGTTGATCTCCCATATTTCTTTTTTTTTATTGATGCTTTGTGTATTTCATACATCATTTTCCAATTCACTTCAGGTGTATATCCCCTTCCCTTCACCCCGCCCCACTCCTACCCATCCTAGATCATGCATTCTGCCGTAACTTTTCTGCATCTTTCTGGTTTTTTGTTGTTGTTGTTGTTTTGTTTTCATTTTTTTTAACAATAACTGATAATTTGTGAGTACAAGCATCCTTCATGTCAAACCAATTTGTGAGCAGTTGTGCCCAAACTCATACAGCTCATGGGTCCCACCATCCAGCGGGGGGGTCTTGTATGTTCAATCAAGTTGATCAAATGAGTGTCCAGTCTATATTGTTGTAGTTTCACCTTTCACTCCAATCGCAGTCCTTACATTCTACCGCACCTCCTCTTCTGCAGATTGTTCCCTAGGCTTAGAAAAGGGGCACATGTGGATGAGATGCAAAACAGTCTACTTTCTCTGGAGCTGTTGTCTTGGTCTCTAGTCAATTCTGGCTGTTTTCTTTCATGGGCTGCCAGCTTGCCCAGGCATAAACTTTCAATCCTACTAATGAAGCACATGCAATTAGATATATAGGTATTTAAACAGTATAATATATAGCCTTTCGGTCCTACTAATGAAGCACTCGCAATTGGATATATAGGTATTTAAACATTACTAGTTGTTATGGTAGGTTACATTGATATAGACACAGATGTTCGGATGGTATGTTAATCCATGAATTACATTTTCTTCTGTTAAGTATGACAGGGTCATCGTGTGGTTTATAACATCTCCTAACCATTAGAGGATGTAAGGTTGTGGCATAAGCCGTGGGTTATTCCTCCAAGGAGAGACCCAATAGCCAATTAGATTTGGTATATACAGACATAAGGCTGCCACTGCTGCACAGTATTTCCAGGCAGTTGAGGTGTAGCTGCTGCTGATGGAGGGGTTTTGCTTGACTCAAGGAGACCCATATTTGCTTTATTGGTTTAGTGGCCTTTGGTAACACTCTCTGGCATTCCAGAGGCCATCCGTATGCTTGCAAATGTGGTCTCCATACATCTTTCCCATGTTTATATCAGGTCAACAGCAGGGCCTTATTGCCTCTCTTCCTGCAGATATCCCAGTTTGGAGTCAAGGAGCCTTTACCTTTTGTGGGGGCTTGGATCCCCTGGCTAATATCTCCTTGGTAGAGTAATCCATTGTTGATATCAGAGCTCCTGTATTAATATATTTTGCTTAAGTTCGTAGCTTAAGGAGACTTTAGCATATTTGGCTCTGAATAGTGAATAATCCTTTTCACAGTTTCTATGTCCATTAGTCACTTACAGTAGGCAGTTTTACCGATTTTACAAGAGAATACCTCTATAACAGCTGGCTCCAATCTACAGCTGGAGAACGACCTCATCATCATCATATTTCTCCTTATTCTATGGGGGGGATTAAGAAAGTCTCTTGTATTAAAACCTTTGCAGCACCTAGAAGATAAGCTTCATTAGGATTCATTAAAAATCGTTATTACAAGTAGGATCCAGAGAGGGGCCTGATGTCTGTAGCAATCTGAGACATTTCTTCCCTTCAATGCCCAGAGGATTCCATCCTTCTGCTGGCACTTTCTGGTACATCCTACTCACTGCAAAGATGCATTTTCTTTCTCGGCCATTAAATTGGTGATACTCTGGGCTGTTGGAACAAACAAATCCTTTCCCATAGTTAGTTTTAAGATTTGGATTGCAAGGTTTTGTTGACAAAAGGTTTTCATATCTCTCTATATCCCCCTTTTTTAATTTTAGGTTTTTATTTTTGACCCATGAGTCTCACAATAAGCAAATATATACCTATCATGTGGGGTTAAGGCACAGATTTCATCAAGTTCACCCATGCTGTTTTGGGTTACTGTATGTGATTAACTTGGGAAACAAACTTTATTTTTAAATTAAATCATCCTATAGGTGAAAGAGACTGCTGCCAGGTGATATTATAGGACAGCAAAATTATAGAGAACATTTCTTTATACCCATACCAAAGTAATTGTTATACAGCTTTTAATTAAAGCTAATGTGGACAACAGCAATTTATATCACCAATTAACTCAGATGCATTACCTTTTTTATCAGCCTTTAAACAAATGTTGTTTAATATGCACATATTTGCTTTCACTAAGTCCTAAAACACCTGGTATCCTGTAGACAGAGTCTGGGCAAAACTGGATTCTCGTTGAACTCACGTCAATTAAAGATGCACCAATTGAATATACACCCGTGTCCCTCTCCCATCCCTCCCACCCTTCCCGAGTCACCATTTCAGTCAGTTTTCTGATGCAATCATTCTGTTGTTGTTCTTTTAATATGCATCCCTCTCCACAAGAAATATTTATAACTGGGTTATTGGTACTAGCATCCACATATGAGAGATACCATTTGTCGTTTGTTTTTCTGGGACTGTGTTACTTCACTTAACATGATGTCTTCTAGCTCCATCCATTTACCTGCAAAGTTCATGATGTTGTCTTTCTTTACTGCT
>VZQC01002037.1:219080-300556 GCA_009823505.1 Rhizomys pruinosus | reverse complement strand
AGAGAGAGAGAGAGAGAGAGAGAAAGAGAGATGAGAGAGAGAGAGAGAGAGAGAGAGAGAGAGAGAGAGAGAGAGAGAATGGCAGAATATTTCACATCAGATTAAGAGGAAATATGTAAACTGGGGAGGTGCTGGGAAAAACAAAGCAATGCTTTCTGCCAGGCCACAACTAGCCAGTGCTGGGGCCTTCTCCAACTTGTGTGTGTGTGTGTGTGTGTGTGTGTGTGTGTGTGTGTGCTGTGAGCTTAACCGGGCCTGGGACAGTCTGGACAGAAAATGAACTTAAGGAAAGGGTGAAGGACCAAATGCAGGGCTTCAAAGAAGGGATCCTCTGTAACAGATAGCACGGGGTAACTGAATGCCTCCCTCTGAGAGAACGGCCATCAGCATTAAGGGTCATGGGCTCCAGAGGGAATAGTACTCCTGTGGCACTCCTTGACTTTAAGAACTACTTTCAAGTGACAGCAGTTAGGTGATCATTGAGTCCAAAGTAGCTTTTCCATGTTAGGAGCAAAGAAGGCCTAGAGAGGGTGGGAGGAAGTAAATGAAACACAATACCCAGCATAGTCTTAATGCACTAATTTGCAAAAGTTCCTACCAATACATCCAAACAAGAAAATAATCTGTGCAGAGAAACTGACCATTAATTTTTTTTCTGAAAGGAGCAAGCTAGACTGAGGAAGGAGTAGAAAAGGAAGTTAGGAACCTCTGTCAAATCAGTGCTAGAGTAGCAGAATACCAGACCCTCAGTAGAAGAAAAGATGAGCACTGTCCAGAGGACAGCACAGTCATCATCAGTCTCCCACTCCAAGAGACAGAGATGGGAGCTGGTTGCATTCTCATGATGTGTAGACATGAAAGAGAAGCATGTGGCAGGTTCAGAGAACATGAGAAATGTTAGTTACAATTTCAATGTGCTGGGACTCCTGAGAAAACTTGCTGGCCATACAGTTAGGTGCGACTGGGAGTGGTGGGATGGAGATAAGCCTGTCATTCTGAGAGATGATCCAAATGGATGGAATGAGTCTGAGCCAGGAAGACCTCAAGATGGTAAAGGGGATGAGGCCATACAGAAAAGGTGATTTGGGAACAGGGCACACCATTTCCAGGATCGATGTCCCCATGCCTTTTTCTCTTTTTGAAATATTTTTATTGAATCCAGAATTTCGTACAAAAATCAAGATGTACTACCTGGAAAGAGGGCTCAGAGATGACGACTCTTGTTGATCTTGAGAAGGACTGGATTTTGACTCCCAGCACCCTAGTGGGTGACTGATAATGGCATGGACTCTCTGATCCTGAGAATCCTATAGTCTCTTCTAGCCTCTGTCAAAACCCACAGGAACATGTGCACGTTCATGCACACATACACATACACATAAACAAAAGAAAAATTTAAAAGAAATCCACATGGACAGGTAAGCTTGTCTTCTCCCAGACTGGATCCCAGGGNTTGAATCCAGAATTTCGTACAAAAATCAAGATGTACTACCTGGAAAGAGGGCTCAGAGATGACGACTCTTGTTGATCTTGAGAAGGACTGGATTTTGACTCCCAGCACCCTAGTGGGTGACTGATAATGGCATGGACTCTCTGATCCTGAGAATCCTATAGTCTCTTCTAGCCTCTGTCAAAACCCACAGGAACATGTGCACGTTCATGCACACATACACATACACATAAACAAAAGAAAAATTTAAAAGAAATCCACATGGACAGGTAAGCTTGTCTTCTCCCAGACTGGATCCCAGGGGATCCAAAATGCCCCCTCCACTCCTATCTCTGTTCCCAGAGCTCTGTGTTGGTACTTCTTTGGCCTTATGCATATAATGTGAATAAACATAGCCTTGATCCCAATTCTTAGCTCAGAATTCCATGTCCATCCACTTACTTTCTCCAATAACTTGTAGCTCAGTACTCCAGATCTGATTCTACAATACCAGTCTCCAGCTCTTAAGTTGCTAGTCATAACCCAGAATGCCTCCTCTCAGAGCCCTGAGTCCAAACACTAACCCCATGACTCAATTCTCACTCCTGAACATGTTCTATGTAAAAGCTAACCCTAATTGTCCTACCTGCTCCTCCTGAAGCCTCTCCTCAACTTATGTCAGGGTCCAAAGATATGACCTCACTTCTAAAGTCACCAGTCAACTGAAACATCAACCTCTATGTCTCCACACACAGTCCCGCCCTTCACTCCTACTTCAGCACACACAGCCCTGATGTCCTTCTAAGACCTCCACAGAGGGGGCTACAGGGACCCTTCATGGGCCTCTACTGAGAAGACTGTCCTCTCACACCCACCTCACTTAAGAAGATGTCAGCAATAAACAACTCTGGGCAGGACAGGTCCTAGGAGCTGGGAGCCAGGTGATTAAGGCTCTCTCTCTCTCTCTCTCTCTCTCTCTCTCTCTCCCTCCCTCCCTCCCTCCCCTCAGGTGGTAGTATTCTAGCAGTCCACTGTAGATGCTGGGTTTCCTAGGCTGAGGCCATGCCCCCAAATGCTTGACATGGATGTGGGCCCAAGTTCTGAGAGTGTTCAAAGATCACAGGACACTTGTGGATATAGATCATATGCCGTGCACTGTGTGAAAAGCAGGGAACTCTGTCTCTGTCCCCAGACCTCCATGTTCTGCCATCATCATTAAACTGTGGCTTGCTTCTGTCTGCTTGCCAGCAAGAAAATCTCCAAAGGTCTTCATGGTGAGTGTAAAATTATTTGCTTCTCAACCATTATTCCTCTGTGACCTTGTACCCCTCATCCACATACTGGCAAATTAAGATTCTCTCAGGAATAAATCAAAATTAAATCACAGGATTCCAAAATCTCAGCTTTTTGAGTTCTTTTTATATTTTAGAGTCAAAACTGATTTTTCCCTGGATTTGATGCCTCTTTTGGTTTTGTTTCTTTGATTCCTGATGCAGTAAGTGGAAGATTTCCATGTCACACTAGAGCGGAAGCTACTTACTTCCTCATTTCCTTAACCCTGTGGAGTGTGAAAACAGCTCCCTCAGATTCCAAGACCTTAGTAGTGACACTTCTGGATTCATGAGATTTTGCTCCATGTCCTGTAATACGGAGTGCCTGCTCAGCCCTGGCTCTAGACTGACTCTGCTTCTGTATCGTCCTACTGCATTTTGTGTGAAAGATGGAGATAATTGAAAAATATATTTTAATGTGTTAAAAATATATTAAAATATATAGGCTCTAAAATAATACAAAGGAAGACTGTCAAATCAATGATACTATGTTGGTGTACTTATATGTCAAATGATTAATACTTAAATACAGTCAGATAAATCAAAAATGCATTATGATTAAGGTCATGTTGTTGTTTTTTTTTATTTTATTTAACTGAAAGTGGCTACTAGAAAATTCACATTAGTAATATACCTCAAAGTGAGTTTCAATAGGCAGAAGATTCAGAATGGAGTCTAGGACCTGAGATGATCTACAGAACACTTGCCAATTTTTACAGATTCCACATATACTTTATTTTCTTTCTTCAAGAACTTGAACATATGTCTATCTATATAGCAGAGAGTTTCAAGAGAAAAGGCTGTGCTGGTGCTGCCTTGGATAGTACGCAGGGCCTTGTGGATTGTAGAATTGGAGGGGTCATACACTAAAGGAGTAGTTTTCCAGAGCCTTTCTTTCCCATTCAGAGGACACACTTGGAGAGTTCAGATTTCCTGTTTTTCAGGAAATCTGAAGCCCCATTTTCTTTTCGCGTCCCTCACCTTAGCTGGATAAAGGGAATGTGCCAAGGGCTTATAACATGAGACTGCTATGGAGAGGATCTCTCCTACTATTGCCACTTTGGGTAGAGGTCTCAGGGATCTCAGACCAGGTTGAAAATTAGGGAGAGCTTCAAAAAAATCCCACAACAGACCCCCTAAATAATTAACTCTGCGAGAAAGTCCATTAAACTCACTGAAATCTTCTAAACTGTAGTTTGGATAGTTTTCCTCAGTTTGTCTTTGGGACCTTGGGAGCAACAGGAAGACATATAGTGCTGCAACACACCACACATTTTTCCAAAGAAGGCATTTTTTTGCAACAGTTAATCAAGATCCAAGTGACAGACCCAAAACCAATAATATTTAGGAAACACGAATTAGACTGGATAGGCCCATTTAAAAAAGATAAATCAGAGAGAGCATGAAATTGAATAGGTGGTGCTACAGAGAGGGAAGGGATAAGAATTTGTGCAAAAACAGTGTATGAAATTCCCGAATAACCCCTGAAGTTAGGGTGTGGAGTGATGGGTCAGTGGTAAAGAGCACTGGCTGCTCTTGCAGAGTACTAGAGTTCAGTTACTTACACCCACATGGTGGCTAACAACTCTCAATAACTCCAGGTCTAGGGGACCTAATGCCCTTTCCAGACCTCCATGGGCATTGTAAATCACAGGTACACTTATAAATATAAGGGCAATATATTCATACATGTAAAATAAAAATTATAAAATACTAAAAATTAACTTCAATATTTCTTTGTTTAAAGTTGTTCCCTCATTCTTCAAGGAAATGCCAATTCCAATACTATGGTAGATTGTGATTGACTAGAAGGAAAATGGGGGACATCTTTGGTTGTTTTACAAAATAGAAACTGGCAATAGGAACAATACAGAACTAATATAACCCATGATTTAAAAATGTGAAGCAAATAAACTACCTAGTAGAACTATTAATGTTTTAGAATACCAAGGAAATAAAGATCCCCAGGGCACCTAATGGAGCAGTAAGAAAAGGATGATGCACCCTACACCAACAAGGAATGGAAAAGAGCAGGTGTCAATCAAGGTTTGCTGAAGACACTAATCTAGCATAGTTTTGATTTCATTTCAACAAAATAACCAGAATGAGAGACTAAACATAATAACATCCTAAGAGAAACTATTTTTATTCTGTTCTTCATGCTAAGGCCAACTGCCTTTACAGTGCTGATAGAAATACTAATTCAAATGCATGGAGTCTTGTGACAAATTACAAATAGGATAGAAAACTCAATTAGGTTTCAAAATATGAAATTCTTCTAATTTGGATAAACAACACTATATGCATTACAAAAATTATCTGTGAACTTAAAACCTGAAGCTAATGACATTTTCAAAAAAGTAAGATTTTGGAATACCAGGAAGACATACCTATCAGTCAGCCAAACAGAACAGAAAGAGTGAAATGGATCACATTCTACTCCCACCTTGTGTGACATTATAATGGTTGGAACCTGGTAGTGCACTACGACATGTGCTGATCAGAGCAGCAGTCACATAAGATGGGAAATTCCAGCCTAGGCCCTCACTCCCTCCTCTCCCAAAGCCTCTGCATATTTTCAGAGTAAGATCTGGGATCTCTCCCAGTGACTCTGGCAAAACATTCCAAGACCTTAATCTTGGTCATTTCAGCATGGGCTTTTGTGCCCCACAGGAACTCATGGCACGGAGGATCACTGTCAGGCAACTGCCTGTATTCCAGGTACCCCTCCTGCACAAAATTCTCAGTGAAGAGTTTCCTGGGATCCCCAAATAGAAAATTAACCCTGCTAACACTAATCCCTATGTGATTCAACAAACCCCAGAACCTCTCCTCTCTCACACAGTTGCCCTCCATGAAGATAACACACAGAGCTAACACTACAAGGCCTGTCTTGAGAATGCCCTGGACACCATGAAGCATCCCATCATAGGTGATCCCCAGGGCAGGGACAAGGGTATAAATGTGAACCAAAGGGTCCAGGTCCACCAAATCAATTCCAAAGACCACATTCATGCACTCAGAGGCCTTACTAAAGATCACAAAGTAGTTCTCCTCATCTCCTATGACCATATACTCAATTTCTCTCTTGAAGATCATCTCCTTCATTTGATACTTGTGGAGCAGGAACCCCACAAAGTCAATTATCTTTGGCTCTAGTTCATTATACAGGAGGGGCCCAGGATACTCACCCTCCTTCCATTGCTTCTCAGAGGCCCCATCAGAGGGTGTCCCTGCAGTGGAGCTAATGAAGATGTATGAAGAGGAAGCCCTTCCAGAATCCTGGGAAGAAATTGGTGTTCTTACATCAGATCCCTCCCACGTGTTGGGCAAGTTTTTTGCCTCAATGTACATGAAGACCTGACCACTATTGTGGCCCCTTCCCTCCCTTTGGGCCTGAGTACCACCCAGGACATTGGCTTGTTGGCTATGGTGACTATGGTGCATTGTGTCTTTCCTTAGAAGCAGCAGGCAGGAGATGGTGCTTCTCACAAGGATGAGGTCTCTGAGACTGGACTTGAGAAAGAGAGACAAAGAGAGTGAGTAGACTCAGACAGCAGCTTCTACAGCTGCTCTCAAAAATGCCCTTCAAGGAATTTTGTTTGGGTGGTGCTGCAGAGCCATAGGCCTCCTAACATGCATTTCTCATGACAGTCTGAGAAATGTAGAGATGCAAATTATCTCCTTCCCTGATCCAAAAAGTAACTGTTTCTTGAGATGGGACAAAGGCAGTGAGGGTGCTTCACATCTTGTTGCACATGTCTAGTGACAACTGCAAGAGGTAGCCCAGGGCAGTGCCATCTACCTGTCCAAGGATAGGACACTAGCCTGATTTATCATGACAAGGACTACAATATTCACCATGATCCCACTACCAACCGTAGTTCAAACAGAGGCTTGTTTTCATGACAGAGGGGAAATATAATGAGGGGAGGGAATACATTCAAAGTCCCTAGGGGTTCTAACAACCAACAGAATAGCAGGTAGGAGCACTGAACATGTATTTGAGGGACTCTGTCTGTCCCCCCCCCCTGAGTGCTGGCATAACTGGGATCCTTCTTCTGATGATTCTCGTCAAGATTCTTATTAGCTCCTTCAGCAGTCCAACTCCTACCACATGGAAGCAAAATAGGCTCAGAATAAAAGGCCTGACTGGACTGTGATGGTGAGAGAGATTTTGAAAAAATACTGTGGGGCCCTCATCTGTGCTCTGATTTGAATTTCTTTCAGTCATCCCTTGGAGTCTTCACCTAGAACCTTGCTAGTTCCATAAAAATCCTTCACTACATTGCGGGATGTTGTGATGCCCCAATGATATGGGCTTGTCAGTGATGTTATGGGCATTTATTATGGTAATTACCTATTTCTATAGGTAATTCATTAACCTGTACCTATTATTTATTTATTTTTTTATGTGTATGAATGTACTGTCTGCATGTACGTTTGTGCACCCATGTCGTGCAATGCCACGGAGGTCAGAAGAAGGTGTCAGGTTCCCCTGGAACTGGAGTTAAAGACGGTTCTCAGTCACCCTGTGGGTGCTGGGGATCAAACCCAGGTCCTCTGCAAGAGCAGTCTATGCTTTTATCCACTAGGCCATCTCTCCAGCGCCTTACTTATACTTCTTGATAACTCCCCCATATACCTGACATCATCTCCACAAAGACTCCCAACTTCCTGACTGAGGTAAATGAATTAAGCCTGTAATGTGAAGTATCTCCAATGCTCAAGAGGGTCCATATCTTGAATCTGTTCTCTGTATGTGGCTTTCTATGCTGATCTGACATCAGTCCTAAGAACAAGGTCATCACCTCCCTGAGATTTCCCACTATATTTCATGAAGCAGAAAGGCAGACATCCCAGTAGGTGCCCTGTGAGGTCTCCTCAGGCATCCAGGACTAGAGGAACGAGGATGTACGGGGACCCTTGTTTGGAGTTTTGCGGTCTCTTCACAGATACACATCTTACCATGGTTGCTCACCTGGATTCCTGCAAGATGCTGGACAACTCCTCCTGTATGCAGACATGGTTCCCTCTGCTGCTCTGATGATCACTCTCACTGCAAGACTTCCTGAAAGAAGATAGAAGTGAAGATGCAGAACATAAGAACAGCACCTGCTGGGGTTCTTCCATATTGACAGAAAGGTCAGGGATTCCTCTGTTGTCCTGACAATACATATTCTTATGTATTCTTCAAAAAGCTCTTGATCGCCCACAGGCAGGTTTTTCAGGCCAAGGCCACAACTCCCAGAATCTCTATTTCCCTGACTAGGAAGTCAGAGGTGGAACCTTTGGGCCACAGTCTTCCCTGGAGCCAGCCTGTGCTAAGAGCAGGGGTAGATTTGCCATGTCTTGTTCAGATGTCTCCTTGTCACTCCTTCAGGATCCTGGGCCTTACCCTACACATCTGAGAACTGGCCTCTCAGAACAAGCCTCACTCCTCCCTAACACACCTGAGGATGAAGGAAAAGGACTTTGCATCTGGATATGCTGCAGAGGGCCTCCCAGGACTGATTGGAGGTGGTAGCCCACCCCATCCCATCCAGGCCACTGACATGTTCTAAAGCTCAAGATTCTCATTTCTAGATGTGTCCACACTTGGGACTAGTCTACATTAATTGGGAAACCCCTTTGTAGAAAATCTCTCTGTAGTACAGGGTCAGCTCTCCCTTTGCCTCTCAATGTACTGTGGTCATCTCCCCTCCGGGAAACTCAGAAAATGAGCGCCAGGGGAATCCAACCCCCTCTTCTGACCTCCACGGCATTGCACGACATGGGTGACCTGCATGCAGACAGTTCATTCATTCACATGAAAAATAATAAGTAAATAAAAATTAAACAAACAGATACCTAAAGATCTAGGTCAGCTCTTCTTTTGCAAATTATACAAAAAACAATCTCTAATAACAACAATAATCATGACATTTGTAATTTAACTAATGATTCTTCTGGCTTAAATGTATAGTTAAGATCTCCTGTGTTGAATATTGAGAAAGACTGAGAAAGAAATGAAAAGCATGTTTGGCAGAATGCAAGAGCTCTGGTGGGGTGGGGGGATAGGGGGACATGGGTCTAGATTTGATAAAAGAAATATATATATAAATTAATTTTTAAAAGATATCCTGTGTCTTATAATTAGCCATGATTATTAAAATAATTATATAGTGTTTGTTTTTTTGCTATTAAAAAGGAAATGGACAATACTACAGTGACTCCATCTTGAGTCCCATTTACATTTCTAATAAGTAAAATAAGTAATATTTGATAATACCTACAAGGCCTATAAAAACCTGATTTCTAATGGTCTCTTGTTTTGCTGTATTTAATATTTGGTGTCAATTAAAACTATAATGCTAAAAGTAACTTCAAAGAAAAATATCTATCATTTTCTTTTATAATACGGCTTTCATTTCCTTTTCCAACTAAATTTGGTATGATGCCAAGATAATAGAATACATAAGTCATTATCCACAGAGAGGCATTCAGGATGACTTAGGTATTAAATACCAATCTTTCCTAGAGTTCTAGCTAGACCGTACCTATGAGGTTATAGCCCTGAAAACAAATAATCAGTAAAATGCATATTTACTTCAGCCGATAACTTCAGTCCACTAAGGCCATGGAGTGTTCTTAATTATTGTAATTTCAATGATGCTATTAAATGTCACTGGTAAATATTATATCAAATACCGAAAAAAAATCAGATCATGATCAAAATGTCTAATAGTCACAATAATATCCTGGCATTAATTCCTTATTGGATTGACTGGCTATTCCTGTATCCTCAAGACTGCCCTTCCTGCCTACTCAGCCCCATCTACACCAGATCCTAGGAACTGTTTCCTAGCAAATTGGGACATTGATACTATTTAATAAAAATGTGATCCCCCCATTCACAAAATATGATGATTGGCCAACAGTTGGAAATGTGAACAAAAGTTTCTGGGGAAAAAACAAACAAAACAAACAAAAAAAGAAACCTATCTTCAAAATGAATGCTTTTGCAAGGCTGCTCAAATGAATCCATCTTAAATGACTGTGGATAGTTTGGAATATTTCAGGTCCAGAGCTTATTAACTATTTATCTTGGACTATCTTTTATCCCTGAAATACCTTTGTCTCACTTTGTCTCTGACCCAACATCCTGTCACTAACTTTTTGAGCTGTATTTTAACTTAGCAGAACTCCAGCTTCCACCAACCCAAGGACCAAGAATACGTTTAGATAGCATCAAGGCCTAGAGAAAAATCCACACCTCTCTCCACCAATATATTTGGAAAATTTGATTCATGTGATTGTTTTGTTACAATCCATAAAACTTTTACCAGGTTGGAACACAGTATATGGGGTAGGAGCACCAAATCTGTGTTCATGGGTCATACTTTCTCATACTAGGGACTAGTATCACTTTGAAGTGAGTTTGTGCTTTTCATCCACACCATGTAGACTGATTTTCAGCACTGTCTGGATGGGGACTTCTGAAATCCACATACAGTTCTCTGCTTGACTCAAGACCCTGGGCCCCCTCCTCTCTATGGAAGTCCTGAATGTTTCCTATGTCCAGAGTCCACCTGAAGGGGGGAGGGGCTTCTCCCACAACAGGAGCAAAGCCTTGTATTTGGGTAATTATCGATGGACAGGGGCTTCTGCATTTTATTAGAAAAAGTCTCTCACACTCAGAACAGGAATCCTCTACTTTTGCCAGGGAACCTTGGCAATTCCATTCCCTGTATTGTCCGGATGGACAGAGGGACAACGGGCTCATTCCCAGAGCTGGCCCTGTCTATATAGTGTTGACCACATGAGCACACATGCCATATTTGGAGACCAACATCTGTAGTTGGGTGTCATCAGTCCCCTCTCTGGTCTGACTCTCACCCTGGAAGGGACACCTGCTTCATTGTGGAAGATCCAAAAATGAATCCTCACAGCATCATGAAGGACCAAGGATGAGGAGGAGGGGCCCTCGCTTACAAGTCGAACACACTGGGAGTCCTGCTTTTTACAAGATGAAATTGCATTTTGGGGGACCCTCTATCAAGGAAGGGACATTAGCAGTACCCCTAGGCTCTTACCTCTACCGGAAAATATTGCATGTGCCTCTACTTCGGGCATCTAACAAAATGGCGCTTGTCCCTGGGGTCACCGGAAGTAGCTGCTTAAAGGTGGGGGAGGGGCTCATTCCCCCAATTCAGTACTGAGATATCCTTGTACATCTTGAAAATTACTCTGAGCCCCAGAGTCTTGGGATGCAGATTCGGAATTGCTGGGAAGGGCTCATTCTCAAAATAACCTCTGACCTCCAGGAACCTCACAAAATGAATCTAAGTCCGGCAGCTAAGTGTTGGGGAGGGCCTCAAACCTATAGCTCAGTCCCCAGTTGGTGCATGGCTGTCAAATTGTGCCCTATCTGGGGTGGGCTTCCAAAAGTAAATCCCAAGTCTCATTTGACCCAGAAATCACCTGGTGCCTTCTGTCTGGTAACCTCACAAAGGGCTCCTAGCTACAGATTGAGTACCTGGACATGGGAGGGAAGGAGCTCTGATCTGAAGTTTGGGGCAGCATCGACCACACTGCCCATACAAAATCCTCTGGGATCCCTCAGTTGGAGCAGAGCCGCTATAGTCCATTCTCGGTCTTCCTCCTCCTCTTCCTCCTCCTCCTCCTGTACCTCCTCCTGCTCCTCCTCCTGATCCCCCTCCTGCTCTTCCTCCTGCTCCTCTTTCTGCTGCTGCTGCTGCTCCTGGGACCAATGAATCCCTGGACTCAACTCCAGAATCTCACTTTGTTTGAGCAGAGGGTGGGGAATGAAGAGACCTGTGTGCCATTTGTAAGAGAAAGCACCTCACTCCTATGAAACCCAGGCTTCCCTACTGGAGACTTAGGATCCAACCCCATCCCCAGTAGAAGAGAGGCTTCTGGAAAGGAGCTGCATTGGCACTTTCCACAGTCTCCCTGTCTTCATGGCTACCCAAGAAGCAGGCCCCAGGTACTGCTCCACACCCAAAGCATGATCTGGGCCCTGGCCTTTCTCTGGACCCTGGCTAGTCATTCCAGAGAAACCATGGTTACAGGCACCCGTGTTGTCTTCCTTTCCCAGGGAAATTGCAGTTGGATAAATATTTCTTTCCACGCCCTGGTCTTTGTGTCTTAATGTGTGACAGTGGGGTTTGCTATGAGGAAGAAAGTTTCCCCTGGGAGATACCCTTTTTTTCTAAGAAAATAGATGGAAATCATTCAGTGATGTTTGCTGACTGAGTGTTTTTGGGTTGCTTAGTTGCCCAGAATTATACCCTTTTTCTTCTTCTTCTTTTTTTAATATATTTTTTCAAAGAAAGTTTTGAACTCTGTTGCTTTGGTTCCCTGGACTGACAACTCTGCAAGGGCTGCATGCTTTTGAGTTAGGTGTTTACATTTTGATCTTGGAGACTGTGTTATGGATCTAAATAGGCCTGTGCAACAAGAGGGAAATAGGAAATCTGTCATTGTTGATAAAATTTTCATGTTCTGGGGCTGCTATGAGTAGCTTAGGGAGAGTTTCCTAAAGACTGCTGTGAAGGCTAGAAGATTACGTGGCCAGCCCAACTTAACCTCCAAGACTTCCCCAGATTTCCCATTCTTGGGCATCTTTTAAGAATGTCATAAATTTTACTTCTTTTAGTACCTTCATTCAATTCATCAACTCTGCAATTTAATTTAAATCAGTGACTTGGCAGTTGACAGCAAACATCTCCACATTTTCTGTTTGTAAAGGAAGGAGCTAGTAAAATTAATGGACATCTGGTGAAGTGAATGTGACAAGAAAATCCAACCACGGGTTTTTTTCTTTATATTCTGTCGGGAAATTTTATTCCCTTTTGGAGTGCTACCTGGCCTACATTGTCAGTAGGAAAACTAAACACAGATAGCTAGAGCATAACCAAGCATGACTTTTTTCTTCACTAGTTTGTGAAAATAATGTAAAATTCTAGTAAGAGAAATACACTGAGAAAAAAATGAGAGAGAAATACAGAGAGACAGAGAGAGAGTGGAGGAGGATGAGGGTTAGGGCACCATAAGCAGTCCAGCCAGGAGAACTCAGGGCCTTTGTAATAACAGTGCTTGCAGCAGGCTGTCCTCCTGGAATGAAAGCTCAGGGGTTTGTCTTGACTCCTTGTTAGTGCACAGCTTCAGGGTCTGCTTTGTGATGTCTGCACAGCCCACCACAGCCTGACTAGTAACTTCCCTTGTCTATCTACTTTCAGAGATGTGTTTCTGTCACTTCTTCCTCTCCAATTTCTACACTATCATCTTTTGGAAAGGCTGCTTAGCAACAAATTGTCTATTTATTTATTTTTTAAAATATTTTATTTATTTATTTCCATGTGCATGAATGTACTGTCTGCATGTAGGTTTCTGCATCCATGTCGTGCAATGCCTTGGAGGTCAGAAGAGGGCATCAGATTCCCCTGAAACTAGAGTCAACGACGGTTCTCGGCCACCATGTGGGTGCTGGGGATTGAACCCAGGTCCTCTACAATAGCAGTTAGTGCTCTTAACCACTAGGCCATCTCTCCAGCCCCAAAATTGTCTATTTAAAATTATAGTAATTTCAACTGTACTCATAAGGTTAGGTATCAAATATGTCCTGAGCATTTTGTATACTTTTCCTGTTCTTATTGTCCAGTGATTACAGAGAGAGAGTCCTCAGATGAAGGGCTGACATCTGTGCATAGCCCACACCTGTGAAATATTAACTTAGGTGGCAATTATGTCTCAGTGGTTAAGATCACTGGCTGCTCTTTCTGAAAACAGTATTTCCCTGTGCATTTACATCTATGGAAGCAAAACATTCATAGGCACCCACAAAAATAAAATAAAATATTTTAGAACTCATCAGCTCATTTATTACAGGATACCTCTTAGAGATTTTAAGAGAGGTGACAACCATAGGGTGAACTATAAAAGAAATTCACCAAAAAATCATCTTGGGCCCTTGTCAATGCCTGTTGGATGGTAAAACCACTGTATTTCCCTAGATATTAAGGACCACAAATGGGGGATAATGTAAGTCATTTGTTTTTCTGCGACTGTGTTACTTTGATTAGCATAACAGTTTCCAGTTCCATCCATTTTCAGTGGCGTAGAGGTTCGATTGTAGATGTGTTACTTGAGGTTGAGCATTTCACAGACACTTAATAACAGTGGGCGACTAGTTGTGGAGCTTTGTGAATGTCTCTTTTGCAAAGACACTTCTTTGATGAAGGATGAATGGCATGCTTGTCAGTAAATAGAAGGATCCATATTTAGCACATACTAAGTGATTATAATTGTCTAGAGATGTTACTGCTTTGGGCTTTTTCTCTAATATCTATGAACATTTCAGCCATGTGGATTTGGCTATGTTTATAGTACCACATATGAGTTACCTCCCATTGAGTGGACTTAAGTCCAATCAGGTAGATTTTGATTATGTCAAGATGAAAGTGCCACTACTGCCCATTTTTTTTTGGTCCTGGTTGCTCAATTGTTGTGCTTTGAGGCCTTAAAGCTGGGTTGGACCATCAGTTGATATCTTCCCTTAGCAGCTTGTATAGCCTTCCCTGAAACAGTGAGAGCTAACTTTCAGGGAGGTGGCTTTTTTGTTTTTGGTCTTTTTGAGACAGTGTCTCCCTGTAGCTCCAGCTGCCCGGAACTCACTGATGTAGAATCAGCCTGATTTCCATCTCTCGCACTCCCACAATCCAAGTGTGGGATTAAACGACTGTGCCACCATAATTGCTGCATGAGCCTCTCTAACCCGTGATCCCACTGTGGTGGAGATTTTTCAAATGTTGAGATGTATGTTTTGTTTACATCTGCTGTGCGCATTATTGAGTGTATAATGACATAATTTGTTCTGAATGTGGTCATCTTAAACCTAATTATGTATTAATTTTCATATAATGTTTTTAGCATTTGTTTAGCTAGTACCTTGGTGATACATGGGATTAGGAGATGTATCATGCAATCTAATGTTGCAAAAGAGATACATGTTTTATATACACAAGTAGGAAAAATGATTTAAGATGTTTTGGGACCTCCCCCATTATAGGGAAAGCAGTTGGTAAGCATGTAAATAGCTTGTGAAGATGTCTGTATTGAAGCAATATTGAAAGTAAAGTCTTAGGAGTATGAGTTGTATATATTTAAAATGATAAAAATGTATGGGCTTAGGTTCTATTTGTCTGAGCTTACTGGGATGAAAATATGGAGGTTTGACTTCTCTCAAGATGATGGAACCCAGTGATTTGTAGTCATGACAGAATTGTAATTTATGAAGTTTATACCTATGACATTCCTAGTTATAAACTTTTACTTCTCTGAAGGACAGTTACTTTCACGTGTGATTCCAATACACTGAATGTTCTGTGTGCTGGATGGTATGTGGTCCAGGGGTAGGAGGAGAGTACCATATTCCACCATCATGTAATGATTCTTTTGCCTGAGGTATTGTCTCCATTTGAAAGTAAATTTTAACAAATAGAACTAAATATGCATATATCTAAAGAAACATGGTGGTAGGAAGAAATGAAATTTTACATGGAAGGTACTGAAAGGAAGCTTGAGCCAGGCGTGGTGGTGCACGCCTTTAATCCTAGCATTTGGAAGGCAGAGGCAGGCGGATTTTGTGAGTTGAAAGCCCGCCTGGTCCTAAAATGAGTTCCAGGACAACTGGGGCTAGAGAGACCTGTCTCAAAAAGTCCAAGAAAAAAAAAGAAGAAAAAGAAAGGAAGCTTATCCACCCAAAACAGATAAGTTTATTCTGCAGTCTATGAAAGAAAGTTGAAATTATTGGCGATATTAAAGAAAAATAATATCATAGATCCTTTCAGTAATTGGATTCGCTCGATTTTCCTTTGTTCAATAAGAATGATTAATTCTTTGATGATTTTATGTAAGCTATTATTCATTTACTTGTATGGGTACAGATAAAATCCTCTCCTCAGCAACTCACTCTCTTCTCACATATTTTTCATTGGCTTTCCACTCACATCCAGTCAGAGGCTCCTACTGGTGCTGTATATGGCTAATGCACACTGGAACTGAATTCAAGAAAAGTAAATAAGATTCGTAGAAGCCATTGGTTTGGCTACAGATGGGGGAATAAAAGGAAAAATGTCAATATGTGAGATGAGGATATGGGGTCCCCAGGGCTTCTGGATGGCGATCAGAAACTGTCCGCGCATCCCTACATCACTTGGACACACAGCAGGTAGCAGCACCTTTGTTACTCCTTCCCACTGAGCTCTCAAGTGAGCACATTGATTAAGTTTAGCAGAGAGTTTTTGGCATTTCAATCCATGTGTCAAGTAGACACATTTGAGCCAAATTATTCTCATGGTAGATACCCATGGGGACATATCAGGATAAGATTCCTATGTAGCTGTGACCTCCAAGTACAGACCCAAAAAAGCTCACAGTTACAGGCTTTGCTCTTTTTTTTTCATTAATTTTATTTAGTTCTGTCTGTGTGAATGTACTGTCTGCATCCAAGTTTGTGCAACCGTGTTGTGCAATGCCGCGGAGGTAGAAGAGGGCGTAGGATTCCCCTGGAACTGGAGTTCTCCTGGATTGGAGTTCCAGATGGTTCTCAGCCGCCATGTGGGTGCTGGGGATCGAACCCTTGTCCTCTGCAAGAGCAGTCGGTGCTCTTAACGCTAGGCCATCTCTCTAGCCCCATGCTTTGCTCTTTCATTGCAGTTATATTAGCTCCCCGTGAGGTCTAGAGCTTTGTTCTACTTCAGATCAAAGGGCTGAAGGAGGCTCTCCCCCACGTTGTTCAGAGCACATTGTGTTCTGAGCTGAATTGTACTAGGCAGTGGTAAGTGTCTATACTTAGAGAATGCAGAAAGCAGTCAGCTGTGCATGAAATGACCTTGACAGATTGAACAGAATGAGCAGAGAACTGCCCTGGCAGATGACTGTGTAGATTACTGAAACCACAAGTGTCCCAGGGCTCTGAGGCTGACCTTGGATTCACAGAAATGTGAGCAAGAAGTTGTCTTGTGAAGCCAGACTCATTGGTCTGTTATGCTTATTCCTTTTTTTTTTTTTTTTTTTTTTTTTTTTTTTTTTTGTGTGTGGTGTTGTGTTTATGTGTGGTGTGGTGTGTGCTTTGGGGTTTTATTTTGGTTGGTTTGTTTATGAAATAGGGTCTCTTGTAGTCACAGCTGGCTGGGAACCCACTTTGTAGATGAGGCTGGCCTTATCTCTTATTAATGGAATATTTTCACAGGAGTCTAGATGGATTGCAGTAATCAATCCATTGATTCTCTTCAAGGCCAAAGGAAAACCAGGGCAGGGAGGGACTGCCCAGAGACAGGCTATGGTTCTCCTAATTCTTGAAATCCAACACTTTAGCACTATTACCCTGAAATTACCATGAAGGAGGTCATGATAAACCAGAAATTGAAAAGAGACACATGTAGCCAGGTAAGATGGCCTGCCAAGGTGAATGCAGGATGAGTAGCAGTTGCCAAAACAGCAGAGGCCCCTGGTCTTACACTGTGCAAAGACACTAGGCATTACAAATCAAGGGGTTCTCTGGGATCTTTCCAACCTCTGCATTTATTGTGCAGGCTTCTTTGCTGGGGACTGTGCTCAGGTGTTCTGTCCTGTGATCCCTTCTTTGGGCTTGTACATGAGCAGCTAGATATGAGGCTAAGGCACACAGCACTGTGGTTCTGAGGACAGAAGATGAGAACAGACTGAGAGTTGGGATTGCAAGCTGTCAGAAGGAAGGCATGAGCCACGGAAAAGGTCAGAAGTCTTCCTAATTAATTTTTACCAGCATAACTCCCGAGTTATCTTACTTCTCAGTGATGCACACAGCGTGGACTTCAGGTCTAGAAATTCATGGTCCCTAAAAAGAATGAACAAAGTATATAGATGTTTTTCTACTGGTCCCAGGTTACTTGTTAAAGTCCTGGGAGACAATAGAAACTCAGCCATTAAGAGAGCTCCTACTCTGACACATCTTGTGATAAGGGATAGGGGATGATCTGGCAACACATTCCCAATAACTAGCTGATGACAATTAATTTTGTGTTTTAACAAAATTAAAATTTAGGTTCTTCAAAAATACCTATATCTATAGCATTTGTGTTTTCCCTTGTCCTTAGTTGGGACCATGGGGAAACATAGTCACACAGTATGTTTATCTCCTTTATACTTTAACTGATTAACATCTGTTCAGACAGTATCTATCAGTTGTGGAGATGAGGTGGAATGGAATGATTCTCAGCACCATGTTCCTCAATCTTAGCTGTGACCCTGGCATCAGAAGCAGCAATGTTTGGGATCTGCTTTCCCCAATAGCTGAGTGGAAATGTCTTCCAAATGGTGCAGTGTCTCTTGACAACTGAGGGAGCAAGCTGTGGACTAGTGCTCATTGTCCACTTTCATTATGAAACCACATCATCATGGAGTTCAATCGATTTTTCTGTATCATCCTCCTGCAGCCTGGCTCCCTACACATAATACCCTATTTTCTTTTTTTTTTTTTTTAACTTTTTTTATTGATGCTTTGTGCATTTCATACATCATTTTCCAATTTAGTTCAGGCATATTTCCCTTTCCCTTTCCCCGCACCCCCACCCCAACCGAGATCATGCATTCTGCCATAACTGTCCTGCATATTTTTCTGTTTTTTTTTTTCATTTTTTAGCTATAAGTGATAATCCATGAGTACAAGCATCCTTCATGTAAAACCAATTTGCAGGCTGTTGTGCCGAAACCCCCACAACCCCACCTTCCAGCGTGTGGTGAGGGGTTGTATGTTCAATCAGGTTGATCAAATGAGGGTCCAGACTACATTGTTGTGGTTTCACCCTTCACCCCAATCGCAGCCCTTACATTCTATCACGCCCCCTCTTCCGCAGATTATTCCCTGGGCTTAGAAAAGGGGCACAGGTGGATGAGAAGCAGATCAGTCCACTCTCTCTGGAGCTGTTGTCTTGGACACTGGTCAATTCTGGCTGTTTCCTTTCATGGGCTGACAGTTTGTCCAGGAATAACCTTTTGATCCTACTAATAAAGCACAAGCAATTAGATATATAGGTATTTAAACAGCATTAATAGTTATGGTAGGTTACTTTGGTATAGACGCATATATTTAGATGATATGTTGATCCATGAATTACATTTTTTCCTGTTAAGTATGACAGGGTCTTACTGTGGCTTATGAGATCTCCTAACCTGTAGAGGATGTAAGCTTGTGGCATCAGCCATGATTATTCCTCCAAGGAGAGAGCCAATAGCCAATTAGATTTGGGATATACAGGCCTATGGCTGCCTCTGCTGCACAGTATTTCCAGGCAGGTGAGGTGTAGCTGGTGCTGACGGTGGAGTCTTGCTTGACTCAAGGAGACCCGTATTTGCTTTATTGGTTTAGTGGCCTTTGGAGGAAACCTTCACAGCAGACACATCTGACAAAGCATTAATCTCCAGAGTATACAAGCTACTCAAAAAACAAAGAAGAAAGAAAACAAATGAAACACTCAAGAGATGGAGCAAAGATCTGAATAGAGACTTCACACAGGAGGAAATAGAGATGGCTGAGAAACATCTTAAGAAGTGTTCAGCATCTCTGATAATTAAGGAAATGCAAATTAAAACCACTTTGAGATATCACCTTACTCCAATAAGACTGGCTAGGATCAAGAACACAAAGGATACCAAGTGCTGGAGAGGTTGTGGAGAAAGGGGAACACTCATCCATTGCTGGTGGGAATGTAAACTGGTACAGCCACTATGGAAAGCAGTGTGGAGAACCCTTAGAAGACTCAAAACGAGCCTTCCATTTGACCCAGTCATACCACTCCTGGGTATATACCCACAAGACACATCTTACTGCAAAGATACATGCACAGTTATGTTTATTGCAGCTCTGTTCACAATAGCAAAAAGCTGGAACCAGCCCAGGTGCCCCTCAACTGACGAGTGGATAGAGAAAATGTGGTACATGTATACAATGGAGTTCTATGCAGCGGTAAAGAGGGACAACATCATGAACTTTGCAGGTAAATGGATGGAGCTAGAAGACATTATGTTAAGTGAAGTAACACAGTCCCAGAAAAACAAACGACAAATGGTGTCCCTCATATGTGGATGCTAGTACCAATAACCCAGATATAAATATTTCTCATGGAGAGGGATGCATAGTAAAAGAACAACAGCAGAAAGACTGCATCAGAAAACGGACCGAAGTGGTGAGTTGGGAAGGGGGAAGGGGTGGGTGAGGGACACGGGTGTATACTCGATTAATGCATATTTAATTGACATGAGTTCAACAAGTACCCAGTTTTGCCTACACACTGTCTACAGGATACAAGGTGTTTTAGGATTTAGTAAAAGTAAATATGTGTATATTAAACAACATTGGTTTACAGACTCTGATAAAAACGGTAATGCATCCGAGTTAAATGGAGATATAAATCACTGTTGTCCACATTTGTTTTACATAAAATTTGTAGAGCAATAACTCTGGGATTGGCACATACAAATGTTCTCTATAGTTTCTCTGTAGTACAGTATCACCTTTTAGCATTCTCTTTAAGATGATTTAACATAAAAATTAAGTTTGCTCCCCAAGTTAATCATATATAGTCACCCAAAACAACATGGGTAAATTTGATGAAATCTGAGCCTTGATTCCACCCTATAGTTATGTATAATACAACTGTCTTCTGGAGACTCATGGGTTAAAAAAAAGGGGGGGTACAGATAGACATGAAACCTTCTCGTCAAAAACCTTGCAATTCTAATCTTAAAACTAACTATGGGAAAAGATTTGTGTGTTCCAACAGGACAAATGTCACCAATTTAATGGCTGAGAAAGGAAAGATACAGCTTTGCATTGAGTAGGATATACCAGAAAGTGCCAACTGAAAGGTTGACCCATCTGAACATCGAAAGGAAGAAAAGCCTCAGACTGCCATTACTATATACCCTGACCATTACATGCTTTTGTCAGAACTCCTCAGGGCCTCCTAAGTCCAGTGACATCTCCTAGTGGACATTGAATTGTACTGTGAGAATACACAAATGAGTGGCTTCCTGCCCATAGTTACTAAATGGTGGTGGGCTGTCTATGTAGCATGTGGACATGTGTGAAGTGTATATGTAATGCATGATTACATACCTACATAATGCCCTTGGAAAGGGGTGTCAGAGATTGTGTGACAGCATCATAATCAATGCTTGCAAATGTCCTTCAGCAGCACCTACACCAGCAATACCTTGGGTGGGCCAGCTAAACTCTGTTCTCCATAGAAATCCCCATCTCCTGACCTTGGAACTGGAAGTAATTTCTCCTGAATCTGGAGGACGTCTAGGATACTGGAAAGTGGATAACTGGGCTGTCTGGTAGGCCAAGGGAACACTAGGAACAGAGCCTGTGCACTCAGCCCTCTAAAGCCCCTACTTCTGACTGCAGTTTCCCTCACTGTGGCTCTCAGAATACAAGCAGAGCCACCCAACATGAAGGAGTAGAGCATGGCTGGGGGAAGGAGTCATAATGGATTTTGAAACACAAGTTAACATATTTAGAGAGACTTTAAACCCTTTAAGGACAATTCTGCCCTCTATACTGCATCATCTGAGAATCCCCACAGAGAACTGGGCCTTGCATCCTGAAGACATACAACTGAAGGAGAGAGGCCATGCTGTGCTTGTTAACATGGAATTGGTGATAAGCACTAGGGATACCTAAGTTGTTGGAGCCTGGAGAACAGCAGATAGAGCTGTGAGTGGTGAAGAATGGAGGTGGGGCAGTGTCTGGATCTTGATGTGAAGTGGCAGCACCTGGACACTGGAAGAGAAGGTTGGGACCTGACCATGAGTGCTGAGGTAGGAATGATTGTCATGATTGCACTCGGTGACATGGAGGTAGCATTTCCAGTGGTGACTACTTGTAGCCACATCCATTGTCCCTTAGGAACAATGATACTTGGCTCATGAAGTCTAATAAACTTCACTATACTTTGTGAATGCAGAAGCCTGAGGAAAGAGATGTCTGTACTTATTTCAGGGACCCTGGGAATGGGCTTGGAAGTGTGCTGATAACTGCCCTCTTCCTCTTTATGGCTCAAAACACATGCTAAGGAAGTCTGTTAGGCAAGATCAGCCTTGAGCAAGTCAACATGGCCTCAAGCTGGTCAAGCTGTCTCCTGATGCAATAGAGAAGGAGACTCTTGCATGTTTTTATTTAAGAATTATTCCTGGGGGCTGGAGAGATGGCCTAGCGGTTAATAGCACTGACCGCTCTTACAGAGGACCAGGGTTCCATCCCCAGCACCCACATGGTAGCCGAGAACCATCTGAAACTCCAATTCCAGGAGATCTCTAATTCCAGGGGAATCTGACATCTTCTGACCTCCGTGGCATTGCATGACATGGGTGCACAAACCTTCATGCAGACAGTACATTCATATACATACAGAAATAAATAAAATTAAAAAAATAATTATTCCTATGGGACCTCATTGTGAAATCTGTGTGCTGAGCTTTCCTAATCAAGGCTTATCAGGATGTATTTTTTATTTTTTATGCGTATGAATGTACTGCGTGCATGTGGCTTTGTGCACCCATGTTGGGCACTGCTGTAGAGGTCAGAAGAGGGTGAGGATTCCCCTGGAACTGGAATTAAAGACCATTCTCAGGCACCATGTGGGTGCTGGTGATGGAACTCAGGTCTTCTCCAAGAGCAGCTGGCACTCTTAACTGTTATGACATCTCTCCAGCTCCATGGATGTATTAAAAGCACACTTTGCAGTATACCCCAGTGTCACCTGGTCCTGTTGAGTCTGCTTGAATTCTTCCTCAGTTCTGCAGCACTGGTCTTTTAGCTGCATCAATAAATTTTGACATTAGAAGAGGAAACACCTTTAGATCTTGACTTTTAAATGTATATTATGTATATTTTATTGAATTTTTTGTACAGATCATATATTAGTATCTTAAAAACACCTAGGTGCCTTCTCCCTCAAGCCCCCCACCCTGATTTCTTGCATTCTGGTTCTATATATTAAGGTCTCTCTAGTCAAGCATTTGTACCCAGATGTTCCTTGGTGCAAGTTCTTGGGAGTTTGCTCAGCTTTTCTAGAGTCACTCCCTTAAAGAAGATGAACTTTCCCTCACCCTGCAGTTGTCAGTAGAAAAAAGTTCCTAGGCCAAGGTTGGGTCTTGCTGCCCATTTCCCCAGTTCTATGCTGGGTTTCTCTCTGATTGAGTGAGCATGTGGGAAGGGTCTACATGAGGAACAGGGTGGGACAATGAGAGATTACATGTGTTAGGCTTTACCTAGAAGAGGTTCAGGGCTGAGCTTTGAGTCCTGGAGTTGGGTATTTTTACCCAGGGCTATGGGAGGAGCCATGTTGGCTGTGATATCAACTTAGGAGATGGGGACTGTCTGGTAACGTAGAGTCACATTGGGAGTACTAGTCTATAAATTATTGGAAAAATAAGTGATGGACAGGATATACTGAGATAGTAGTTGGGGGCAGGTCTGTGCATCATGAGAGTAGATGTCAAAGAAGTGCAATGTAGGGCTGCAACAGCAGAAATGGGACTTGGGGGCAAGGCTATGAGTCCTGACCAAGGTGGTCAGGGACACAGAAATACCAGAGTGGGGCTGTGAGTGTCTATGTGTGAAATGTGAGCTAAGATTTTAAAATATTTTACTATTATTTTTATTTTATGTTTATGGCTGTATTGCCTACATGCAGGTAGGTGGGCTGATATCATGCAGGACCCACAGAGTTCAGAAGAGTGGTTTGGATCCACTGGAGCTAGAGTTACAGACAGTTGATAGCTGTCATTTAGGTGCTGTGGATTGAACCTGGGTCCTTCGAAAGAGCAGCCAGTGTTCTTAACTACTAAGCTATCTCTTTAGCCAAGGAGCTAAGTTTTAAGTTTTAAGTAACCCATAATCTGGGTTAGGGAAGGCTCTGATTCTGAGGGTGGAGAGGGCGGCATTCAGAGGGCAAAACGGAGGACATGCAAGTGGACATTAACTTGTTACAGTTGCTTTTGGAAGGGAAGAGAAATTCTGAGTCCTAGGGCCTACTGCTGCTACGTGTAAATTTGTCAGAATGGAGCCTGCTCACCAGCCTGCTTTCTCTTTTTCTACATTGTTCCTGAGGACCCAGCTTTCCTTCAGAGACACTGTACTCTGCTCCTGGGCTGCCTATAGGACTCAAGCTTGGCTAGGGACTCAAAGTCTAGGTCCCCACCTGTGTAGTACCTGTTAAAAATATGCAGGAATGGACATTGAATTTTATAAGGCATCAACTATAGCCTGCTTAGCATGAGTCCCTAAGACCTCTGCTTGGTCTCACTGAGCTGGAGCTGTGCTGCTGGTCATGTGATCCTTGTCCCCACAGGAAGCTCCGTTTTGTAGTCTCCTGTCCATTGCGACCCTGGCGTGCTTGTTCTGCTGTGTAGTTTTCTCATTCCCTCACACTTTTCTCAAGCACTGCTTGCTAAGAAGGAAGTGCAATGAGTAGGATGAAGAGTAGGAGGAGGAAGAAGAGGCAGCATGGCCACCTCTTCTTGTTTACACTGAGCTGGTTCTAAGAAGCTCTGTCCTATATGTCCTGGGTTTACAGATCAGGCACCTTAAGCTTCTGAGTGATGATGACATCCTCTCTCCTACATAGTCCTGGTGCCCTTGATGGGGCCTGTATGCTCTGAGCCCTCTGTCCAGTTAAATGCACAGAAATTCTTCAGAGTACTCACTTTACCCATCTACATCCAGCAGGCCTGATGCTCGGTTTTCACTCCATTCCTGTCTGTCATGTCCAGGCAGGATTTTTGAGGTGCTAAAGTGAAGCCCTGCTGCTTCTGGGAACTCACCATCAGCAACTTTGCATTATTCCCAGAGGATCTTGACTCGCATGAATTCCTACTTTCTTTTTTTTTATTTTACTTTTTTAGCTTTATTTATTTCTGTATGTGTATCAATGTACTGTCTGCATGCAGGTTTGTGCACCTGTGTCGTGCAATGGCGCAGAAGTCAGAAGGGGGTGTCAGATTCTCCTGGAATTGGAGTTTCAGACGGTGTGGGTGCTGGGGATCGAACCTGGGTCCTCTGTAAGAGCGGTCGGCGCTCTTAACCGCTAGGGCATCTCTAAAGCCCCGCGAATTCCTACTTTCAATGAAGGGAAGTTTTAATCAGCAGAAGCCTGCTGCAAGCAGCTGGACTGCCATCCGACATGGACACCTTCTCTGCTTATGGCAGGTTATGCTGCTTCAGCTTTTCCCTTGGACAGCTCCATTTTCGTTAATGTGTAGTTCTTCCTGCTTGTGTCTTGCTGATCTACGACATCACTCTGGTAGGGGCTTGGCAATAGTTCTCTCCAAATCATCCTGATTCCAGTACTCTTCTTGCTTTAACACTGCGAAGTACTGCTTCCAATCTGGAGGCCCGATTACTCTCTTAGTCTTGTAGTAAGGCCACCTGTGGGGTAGACACTTATGTCATTTTCCTCCATCAGAACCAAGGTGCCTCAGGATCGATTGAAAATTTGGAATGACTCCCTCCTATAATTATGATTTCACATTCTGAGAGTTTGGGGCCTCGGGGCCATTTATTATGCTCCTAGATTGGTACAGCCATGATGTGCTTTCCCAATTAATGAAAGAGCTTCCAGTTGCTAAAAAAGTGCTTTTTAGATTACAGGGTCTCCAAATAAAGCAACTTCATTCCTGTGGTCAGCTTGCCACGAACTAGGACACACAAATAAAAGAAAACATCTCTAAGATTGAGTGATCACTTTTGTAGAGGACCCTGGATCCATTCACAGCACACACCAGTGGCTTATGATTGTCTATAAGTTTATTTTCAGGGGATTATCTCTTCTGGTTTCTGTGGATAGCAGACATACATATGGTGCACATAAACACATGCACACACAACACTCATACACATGAAATAAAAAAAAATATGAAGGTGACCTGACTTTGCAGGGTGCAGCTGGGATCAGTCTCTGTTAATAGCATCTTACATCAACTTCAGGCTGCAATTAGTTGGTACTTCATAGAAGCAATTCCACAGCCCCAGGCAAGAACTCCATAATAGACACCTAACCAATTAGCATAGATGAGGCCTTATCCATGTTGGCAGCAAGGCAGGAGACCTCAGGACTTCCAAGGAATGTGAAGTGCTGTGGGCCGGTCTGGGCCTTGACCAGCTCTTCACCATCTGTCTTCAACTGGTAATGCTCTGGTCTCTCCTGGACTTCCTCCTACCACTCAGAGTCTGGTCTGAGTACCAGTACCACATGGCTATGGACTTTGGTGGGGCTAATATAGCACAGCAACTGCTGACTGACAACTGCCAGTCTAGACGTGAAACCACAGCTGTGTGGAACCTTGTGCCACCTGCTCTAGCTGATGCTGCTGCCCTTTGGGGTGTGGCACAAGACAAGTATGCTTCCAGTGTCCATAGCCCACATGCTGCCTTCAGCCACTGCAGGAAACCCAGCCTGCAGTCCATGTAGAGGGGCAGGAGTCCTTGACTGCATGTATGCAGACTGCAGCACCTCCCCAGGAACAAGCAGATGTTAGGGGAATGCTTGTTTCCAGTTATCCAATAACTGCACCTGGTTGGAAAGATTACAGGAATGTTGCTGGAAGTGATAACTTGGAGCTGCTGCACATGCTGGAGTACCCGAATCTCTGTTCCAAGGTGGATGAATCTGTGATAGTTCTGTCAGCTCATCGCACTGGAATAAAGATTCCTAGAAGGAATCACAAGCCAAATAACCCCTCATGGAATTCAGCTTGATGTTTGAAAACTACCTCGCTTTTCCTGTGTACTTCAAAATAAGAACCACAAGATGAAAATTTAATGGGCACTTGTATAAATTATGAAGCTTCTAGAAGTTTTCGATTATATAATTATATAATCGAAAACTGGGTTCTTCTGGGACTCAGACAGTGGTGTGTGTGTGTTTTCATTGTGGATTTTATTAACCCCTTCCCTCAAAAAAAAACTTTTTTCAATAAGGCAGAAAGATCTGAGTAGCACCTTTATTTATAAATCTTACAAGTCAGCTCTATAAAAAGCCTTGGCATTTTTATAAAATTTCCAAGATTACACGTTTGTATACAGGGCTTGATTGAAATGGTTTAAAATTAGCTTAATTTTCACAAAATTTTTTTTCACCTCCAAACCTAGAAAATCAAAGTTACCATCATTTTATACAGCAATGGAGAAGGAAGAGTCATCAGAATCAGAAAGCAGTCAGCCAGACACTGGGCATTCACTGGGGACCAACTCTCCTACTTCACTTCCATTAGATAGTACTGACTTCTAAGTTTACGTTGGGAAGTTACTTTCTTCATTCCTGTTGGAACCAGATTTTACTGACCAAGGTGTAGTGTGGCATGAGCATCTGAAGACCCATTTGTTGTACCCAGATAAAATGTGGGAAGGTCTCCCCAGCATGGGAAACAGCTGTTATGTAAATGTAGTTTTACAGTCGCTCTTTTCAGTTCCCCAGTTTGCTAATGATTTATTCAATCAGGGTTTCCCATGATTAAGCAATCTGGGGATGAATTTAACATGCTCTTGATGCCGGTGCTTATTTTGAAAGAGATTTATAACATAAAAACAAGGGCAACATTACTTGTGGGCATTCAAGAAGCCCTTTCAGAATTCAGTGCTGTTTGGCATAATGATGCTCATGAGGTTTTTTTTATTATTATTATTTATTTATTTATTTGTAAGGGATTCTACAATATAATAACACAGTTGTTTGCAGATAACATTGATGTTACTCAATTTGCCATACAATTAGGTAATTGGTGCATTTTGCAAGTATCTATGTCCAAATTTTGAACAACCCAAGGTTCCCATAGTCCAGTTGGAGAAGCTTGTATGCACAGGCATGTTGATCAATTAGGAGTCCAGACTATATTCCTGAGTCTCGATAAATCACCCCATCGGGAGATGTTATAAGCACACAATAAGAACTTGTCACCCTTTATAGAGAAACCACAGTTTGCGGATTAGCATACCATCCAAGCATCTGTGTTTTATGCTCACACTTAGCTTGACATAATAATTATTACTGCTTAAATGCCTGTACATCCAATTGTTGTGCTTTGTTGTATGACTAAAAAGGTATCACTGGAAAAGCTGTCAACCCATGAAGGGAAACAACCTGAACAGACTGAGTCCAAAATGACAACTCCAAAGAAAGTAGACTGTTTTCTTCTCACCCACTTGTGGCCCTTTCCCAAAGCCCAGGGAAAAAAATCTGCTCATGAGTTTTTAAGCCTTTGTTTAGTTCAGCTGAAGGAGGCCATAAAAAAATCAAAGATAACTTGGCAAACTGAATGTGATTCTGTGGGGAACCACTTGTTTAAAGACTTTTTATTGATGATGTTGCCAACGAAGGGCCCATTTGTCGTGTTACCTGTAATTTTGATTTTGAGTTGGCGAGTACTAGTTTTTGTAAAGCCTTTGGTGAGGCTGTTTTCAGGACAGAACCAAGTAGTTACCTCTCCATCAATATTTCACCAAGAATTCAAGGACATGCTTTGTCTTTCAATTCAATCCAGTTTTGATCATTTCTTTAAAAATGAAGAGACTGAGCATAGATGTGAGATGTGTGAGCATAACAGATCTTTTGTGGTGCACACATTCAGCAGGCTCCCCAGGGTCATAATTATTCATGTGAAGCACTGTATATTTACTGAGTCACGGCTAATGAAGAAATATGAGCAGCATGTTACTGTTTCCAAATATTTAAACCTGTCTCCTCATTGTGATCCAAACAACCTCCTCGTCCCCTTAGCAAAAATTCACATGTTAAGGATACTGGGTTACTAAAACCCTTTGAAGCTCTAGGTTCTGAGTTCACCAAATTGTCACTCTCTACCGTGGTGATGGAACCAGGATTCCGAAATTTCCCATTTCTGCATATTGGGTCAAGATCAAGAACCACAAGGAGAGGCTCTAGAGCATTACAGATGATGAGGACCTGGGAAAAGAGGCTACGGAGAATCGAAGAGTCAGGATGGCAAAAAGTATCATTTAGGATGAGTCTGGGACAGTTCAGGAAACTTGAAAGGCAGTGTACAATGAGAAAGTTTGACTATGGCCATTTCCATGAGACCACTAAAGATAAAAGAACCATAACAAGTTCAGAAATGTTTCAAGCACCCAAACAGGCCTTGATAAGTGGTGTGCAGACACGTAATGAGCAGAGCAGATCCTTCAGAGTGCAGGTACTCAAAGCGTTACAGGGCCAAGTTTCCAGAAGCAGACAGAGAACCTGATAACACCTACAAAGCCAGGCTGTCAAGGTGCTCATCTGAGTGAGCAGGGTTCAATGGATTCCACAAAGAATCCTGAAAACAAAGATGTTCCAAGTAAGAAAAAGTCTAAAAGGAAGGAGCAACCCAAAACACCTCCTCCTAAGGAAGCAAATACCTATAGGCTCATTGATATTATCAGCCATCTTGGGAACAGTCCCTATTTGGGACACTATATCAATGATTCATTTGACTTCAAGAAATGGGACTGGTTCACTTACAGTGATCTGCAGGTATAGCATATCAAAGAGGACTACATGCTGAAAGATAAGCTTTCTACTGGGTATGTCTGCTTTTACATGCATACTGAGATCTTTGAAGAGCTTTTGGCAAGGGAAGCATAGGCTCAGGCTGCTTAAGGACTGTTATAGCAAATAAGAGGAGCAGATTCCTCTAAGCACAGACATACATGATTGTATCAAACACTTAAACTGGATGGTGATGGAAAGAAAGATAATTAGCTTAGAGCTAATGTCTCAACAAATATTTATAGGGAAATCTTTGCAGTCTTGACTCACATCAACCCCCCAGTTATGGCTAATGCTAAGAGCAAGCATTCTTCTCTCATAAAGGACTTTCTGTGTTCTAAACCGGTGATTTTATAAAGTGTGAGATTCTGACAAGCATCATCAAGAAGACAGGGTAATATGTGGGATATGTAGACTTATAGAGTCGCTGTAGACATACTAATCCCAAATTCAGGACAGAAGGCAGCAATCCAGTGGAGCTTCTTCTGTTTGGAGTCACTGTTGTAGTGTGTAGTGTGCATCTTAGTGTCTTTTGCTGCTACACATTTGAGTTCCCTTGAGAGCTTTTTGATATGGATTTTATATACCAGGCATCCTCTTCAGCAGGAAGCACTTCCAAACCTAGAGCAGGATGAAAGGAAAAGAGGGTTATAGGGATTCTCCACTCTAATTTATGGATCATATTTCCAGGTAATCCCAGGGCCAAAACACTAGAATATTCAGTCAGATTTTCTATTGCATCTGTAACAAATTATCCTACACATAATAGCTTAGAACAACACACATTTTGTTACTTAACCATTTTAGAGATCAGGAGTCCAAGATGGGTATCAGCAAGCCAAAAATAAACTTGCAATGTTTGAAGTTGTGAGGGTAGACTTTCTCTTTTCTGCCTTATAGAGACTGTCCACACATGCATTGGCACTTGGCACCTTTTTCTGAGTCTAGAAAGAAAAGCTCATTGTTGGGCTGGGTTTTTAATAGTGAAATGGCTGGTTCTTGTCATGCCTTTCTTTCCCCCTTTTAAGAACCAATGTAGTAGCTGGGAGTGGTGGCGCACACCTTTGATACCAGCACTTGGGAGGCAGAGGCAGGTGAACTCTGTGATTTCAAGGCCAGCCTGGTCTACAGACTAAGTTCCAGGCCACCTGGGTCTACATGGAGACTCAGTCTCAAAAAAACCAAAAAAAAAAAAAAAAAAAAAAAAACCAAACACAACAACAACAACAACAAAAAACAAACAAAAGAAAACAAACAAAAAAAACCAAACCAAACCAAACCAAAAAACAAAACAAAACAAAAAAAAAAAACAAAAATCAAAATGAACCAGTGTAGCTAGAAAAGGCCCAGGCTGATAAAATCAGGAAGGAACCTTCATTTCCAAAGATTAATATATGCACAGCTTTGTGTTATTTTGCCTACCATACACACCCAGTAGAACTTGTTTTTAGGTCATTGTCCCAAGTTAGGAATTCAAAGCTGCTGAAGTTTTTATCTGAGAGTAAGGGAAAATGGTAATTGATAAAGAACTTAGAACATAAGTAACTAGAGGAATCATGGCAATAGTCATTTCATATATTTCTGCTTAATATATTCATTTTTTTGCATTTAGTCACTTTTATTCCTTTTTCTACTTTGATTCCTATTTCTAAGTTTACAAGTTTATTGGAGATTAATTTTCTGTTATTTGGGCAACTGACTCAATGAGAGCCTGTCTGAACTTGAGGAATATTTAGAGCCCCCAATGCATGCAATGGCTTTTGACTCTGAGTCATCAGAATCTGGAGAAAAATGAGAACCTTAATCACAGGAAGGACTGATGTATCTTGCTATGTAGGAATGCAGAACTGTTTGGGTGCAGAGGTATTTGGGTATGTGTGCTGGGTAGATATGGAAGCTGACTAACCACAGGAGGTGGACAGTGCTAATTTTCAGTGTACTCTGCCTTAGCCTCAAGTTTACCTTCCAACCATTTTCAGAAATACCCTTAAGTATTACTTTATCCTAATCATGTTGAGTTACTCAACTATGGTGCTAATGGAAGGGGCCTTCTTGCTATTCTCAGTTTGTGATGGGGTGGTATTGTGGGCATAAGGTGGGCAGAACTTGGAAAGGGAAGGACTTTTGATGTTGAAGGTTTTCTCACACCCGAAACCTCCCGATTCTCTAAGGGAGGAGTTAGAGATGCAGCAACTCCTCCAGCTTATGCAGAGGGAGGGAATAAGGACAAGTTGAGGCAAATTCATCATTCTCAGGAGAACACAGGCTGAACTCTGGCATGCTGCTGGTGCCATGTAAGAGAAGGAATCAAAGATGATATAAAATTCAACCATGTGGATCTGGTTGTAACCATTTTATCACTGGGGGCATCGGTCACCTAGTCCATTGCAGGTACTTTAGATTTACATGGTGGGAAGGGAACAAGCCGCTACTTGGTATGTAAGTTATTTCCATTCATTTTGAAGGCAAGCCTGAGTAAATTGCTTAGACGTCCCTGTACTGTGGTTTGGAGAGGCTTTCTTGTCTGTCTAGGGAACCCAGGGGTTGGGGGAGTACAGTGGATAGTGAGTAGTGATAATGCATAGTGAAATGCATAACTAGGGTGAGACCACCCAAGCAAATGACATAAAGGGGAAAAAATCCCAGGATGGATATCCAAATGTCAGTGGTATGGAGTAGTACATCTACTAGACCAATGGGGTGCACCATGCAAGTATGATGCATTGAGGATGCCAGAAGGTTTAGAACAAAATTTTCAAGCTCTGGGAGTAGCGCGTTAAGAGCAAAGATGTCAGGGAGCCGCAGTGGATGCAGCCTGGCCACTGCTGTGCATTGAGTAGGAGTCTCTCTGAGATGGAGGTGATAGCCTGGAAGGAAACTGGAGATGTAAGAGAAGAGCAAGAGAAGAATGAGATTAGGTTCTTCAGTACGGGCCTCTAACCTTGCAGGTAAATTGGATAAGAGAGAAAAGCAAATGGAGGTCTTAGCATGCTGATTGTTATGGCTATGAGGTCAGAAGGGAAAGTAAGCACAGATTAGAATGATAATAAAACAACCATCCTGGGACTCCAAAACTTCGAACCCATGGGATGAGTCCCAGGTTACAGACTGAGCAATGGGGCTGGTGGAGGTCCAACAAGGATCAGGTGGAGAGGTCTGGGAGACGCAGTGCTGAGGAAAGCAAGAGGAAAGTGAGAACTGAGGCTCTTCATCTGCTGATCCAGGTGGAGCTCAAGCTCATGTGGGGCCGAGAGACAGAGGTGACCAAGGAAAGCACCGAGAAGAGCAGATGCCACAGCCTCTGGCTTCTCTCAGAACCCCAGCACTAATTTTATCCTCATGAGTCCGTTCAACCATTTTCCAAACAAAAATGTTCTTCATCTCCCACTTATTTCACATATATCTAAAACATGCTACAGTTAAAACCTATAGTAAAGCAGAGTAAAAATAAAATGAACACTTTTTCAGCAGTAGCTTCTAGTTCTTTTGGGTTTGCAATGGCTCCTACAAAACAGCTCTAAGTTCCCCTCGGCTGGAAGGTGTCACACAAGCCGCTGGTTACCAGTCAACCCATGAGAGTATGCCAAGCCCATAAGAGTATGCGCACTGTGAGATTCACTGCTAGTACAAATCCATCAGTCTAATCTGCTAATCAACAAGATGCCATTCTATTTTGTTGGGGTTTTTTGTTGTTTTGTGTCTTTCTTTTGTGGTGACAGGGTCTCCCTCTAGCCCTAGTTGGCTTAGAATTATCTATGTAGACCAGGCTGGCATCGACTTCACAGAGATCTGCTTGCCTCTCTCTCCTGAGTGTTAGGACTAGAGACGTGTGTCACACCTGGCAACAAGCTACCATTATAGCACCAGGTGAGGAGAGTGCACAGGACTTTCAGACCAACGTGTACTTCCAGAGATTAGCTAATGGCACTGCAGATGAGTGAGGACCACTTGATAGGGCTCTTGGTGGCTGTAGCACAGATGGGTCCTCAAAGTAGGTGACACAATGCCCAAGGACATTCACTTCCACTGTGGTTCGAACTGTGAGTATAAAAACATTTCAATGAATGCTTGCTAAGCTAATTCCGGAAACTCTTTTCAGAGCCAACCTGAAAAAAATGAACACATTCCACATAGATGCTTAAAGTCTCAAACAAAAACAGACCTGGCCAGTGCTGTGCAGAAACCCTAATGGCAGTGATCATCCAGACTCCCTACCCACCAACTAGGGAATGCCTGGGGATCCTCCGTTGGCTCCAGGTTGGGCTTTCCTAAGAAAGTAGCAGGCGGACCCCAGGTGGTGTTGAGTTCAAGTCTGCCTGATTGGTAACTGTTTGGGTCTCTGGAGGAGCTATCAACTAGCTGGGCAAGAACAAGCTGGTCTATCCAGTACAAAATCAGAAGTGAGGTGGTGGCACACACTTGTAGTCTCAGCACTCCAGAGGCAGAGGCAGGCAATCTCCGTGAGTTCAAGACCATCCTGGTCTACATAGTGAGTTCCAGGACAGCTGAGGCTACAGGGAGACCCTGTCTCAAAAAGAAAAAAAAAAAAAAAAAAAAGCCAGAAGAACCTGAAGCCTAGACCAACCAGCTTTTCATACCTAATAAGAAGACAACAAAGGCACCTGAAGAACACAAGCAAAGTCAATCTTGAACTCAACAAAGAAAACACTTGAACTTCCTATCAGAATCACAAACAAAAGAAACCCACATGCAAATCCAAAAGAAAAAAATAACATGAAAAAAACAAATAAATCTCCACCAAATACAACCAGTCCTGTAGAAGACTCCTGTAATGGGGACCACCTAAATGTAACCCAGGTCACAGATATTAAAAGAACTACCATAAACATGGTGAAAGAGTTCAAGGAATTTAAAGAACACACAAACATATAAATCAAAGTACTAAAAGGAGATAATGATAAACTGTGGAATGAATTCACAAAAGGGAAGTGAAACACTCACTAAGCCATCTGGAAAGGACAGGAGAAAGCCTCAGGAACAGAATGAATGAAGTAGGAAATAGAATATTAAGACTGGAAGATAACATGCAGAACTGGACAACTCAAGCAAAGACAATGAATTTTTTTTAAATACAGGAATGGAATAATCAGGAAATGTGGGATACCATGAAAAGATCAAACCTATGCATCATAGGAATAGATGAAGGAGAAGCATCTCAGGATAATGATATTGATCAGACCTTAAACAGAATTATAGAAGAAAATGTCCACAAATTAAGGAAAGGCATACCCATACAAAATACAAGAAGCACAAAGAACACCAAATAGGATGAGAAAAGAAATTCCCCATGTCACATCATAGTAAAAGCACTAGATTTTCAAAACAAAGAGAGAATACTGAAAGCTGATAAAGAAAAACAAGTCACATATAAAGGAAAAAGCATCAGAATTACAGCATTTTCAATGTAAACAATGAAAGCCAGAGGAGCTTGGACAAAAGTATTCCTAGTTCTAAATACTACAGATGCCAACCCAGAATACTTTCTCCAGCAAAAATGTTTATTATGGTTGAAGGATTAGAAAAATCTATCATGACATAAATAGGCTGAAAGAATTCATGTCCAGGGCTGGAGAGATAGCCTAGCAATTAAGAGCACTGACTGCTCTTGCAGAGGACCCAGGTTCAATCCCCAGCACCCCAACACATGGCTGCTGAGAACCGTCTGTAACTGCAATTCCAGAACTCCAGTTCCAGAGGAATCCAAGACCCTCTTCTGACCTACGTGGGATTGCACAACATGGGTATACAAACCTACATACAGACAGTACATTCATACACATACAAAAATAAATAAAATAAAATAAAATAAAATAAAAAGAATTAATATCCAGAAAACCAGCTCTTCAGAGAATACTTGAAGCAATCCAAAAAGTGGAAGGTAGAAACAACTATTATTCCCAAGCAGCAACAGAAAGTAGGTATAATGAGGGTATAACTGTGGAAATACAAACCTAGACGAGAACAACAGCTTAAACAGACCTATAACATTATCAGGAAATTGAAACAATAGAAAATTTTCCAACTAAAAAAGCCCAGGCCCAGATGGACTCACAGCAGAATTCTATCAGACATGCTCATAAAAACAGCACAGTATCGACACAAAAATAGACCCACAGATCAATGGAACCAAACTGAAGACCCAAACTTGAATACATGCAATTTCAGCCACCTCATATTTGAAAAAGGGTCCAAGAAAACCCAATGGAGCAAAGGCAGCATCTTCATTCAGCAAATGGTGCTGGCAAACTGCATCACCACTGGAAGGATGGAACTAAATCCTTACCTTTCATCTTGCACAAAAGTCAGCTCTAAATGGATCAAAGACCTCAGTGTGAAACTTGAAACTCTGAAAATGTTAGAAGAAAACAATGGCAGTAAGCTAGAAAATACAGGTGTAGGAAAAATTTTCTAAATCAGACAGGAAATAAGGTCAACCATCAACAAGTGGGACCTCATTAAACTAAAGAGCTGTGTAGCAAAAGAAATAATCAAAGAGGTGAAGAGAAAACCCACAGAGTAGGAGGAAATCTTCACCACATCGAAGAAATTATACACATCGAACTAATTTATAACATATAAATAACTCAAAAAACAAAGGAACAAGGAAACAAATGACCCAATCAAAAGACGGTCTAAACATCTGAACAGACTACTCAAGAGAAGATGGCTGAGAAACATGTTAAAAAGTGTGCAGCACGTTTTGCACAGCTGCTGTCTTTCTGATTTAGAAAGCCTCTTCCTACACCTATGTCTTGTAGGTTATTACCAACATTTTCTTCTATCATTTTTGAGTTTTGGGTTTCAGATTGAGGTCTTTGATCCACTTGGAGTTGTTTTTGTAGCCAAGTGTGGTGGCACATGCCTTTAATCCTATTGTACATGGTGAGAGGTAGGGGTTTAGTTTTATTCTTCTACAAGTGGTGATCCAGTTATCCCAAAACTGTAAGCTGAAGATGGTGTCTTTCCTCCATTGAGTCTTCTTGGCCCTTTTGTCGAATATGAGGTGGCTGAAATGATGTGCTCAGGTTCAGATCTTCAATTTTGTTCCATTCATCTACAGGTCCGTTTTTGTGCCAAAGATAAGGTCAACAATTGACAAATGGAATCTTAACTCAAGAACTTCCATACAGTGAAAGAAAACAATCAAAGAAATCAACAGAAACCCACAGATTGCAAAGAGACCTTCACCAGTGATGCATCTGATAGAGCAATAACATCCAGAGTATAGAAACTACTTAAAAAACAAAGGAGGAAGAAAGCAAATGACCCACTCAAAAGATAGTCAAAAGCCGAGCAGATACTTCACAAATGAAGATGGCTGAGAAACAACTTAAAAAGTGTTCAATGTCAGCTGGGTATGGTGGCGCACACCTTTAGTCCTAGCACGTGGGAGGCAAAGGGAGGTGGATTGCTATGAATTCAAGGCCAGCCTTGTCTACCTAGTCAGTTCTGGGACAGCCAGACCTACAGGGAGACCCTGTCTCAAAAAGGGACCAAAAAAAAAAAAAGTGTTCAACATCGCTAATAATTAAGGAAATGCGCTGGGCGTGATGGTGCAAGAGTTTAATCCTAGCACTCAGGAGGCAGAGGCAGGCAGATCTTGGTGAGCTCGAGTGAGTTCCAGGACAGCTGGGACTACAGGGAGACCCTGTCTCAAAAAGACACCCCCCCAAAAAAAATATTAAGGAAATGCAAATTAAAACCACCTTAAGATTTCATCTTACTCTAATAAGACTAGCTGCAATCCAGAAAACAAAGAATATCAAATGCTGGAGAGGTTCTGGGAGGAAGGGAACACTCATCCACTGCTGGTGGGAATGTAAACTCATACAATCACTATGGAAAGCAGTGTGGAGAACCCTTAAAAAACAAAATGAGCCTACCACCTGTCCCAGCCATACCACTCCTGGGTATATACCCACAAGACTCATCCTACTGAAGAAATACATGCACATCTATGTTTATTGCAGATCTCCTCACAATAGCGAAGAGCTTTAAGTGTCCCTCAACAGAGTGGATAAAGAAAATGTACATATACACATGGAGTTCTGTGCATCGGTAAAGAAAGATGACATTGCTTGGTGTGGTGGTGTATGCCTGTAATCCCAGCACTTGGGAGGCAGAGGTAGGCGGATCTCTGTGAGTTCAAGGCCAGCCTGGTCTACATAGTAAGCTCCAGGATAGCTGGGACAAAAAAGGGAGACCCTCTCTCAAAAAAAGATGACATCATGAATTTTGCAGGAAAATGGAACTAGAAGCCATTATGCTAAGTGAAATAACACAATCAAAGAAAAACAACAAATGTGGATGCTAGGACCAAATACCTCATTGTAATGCAAACTGAGCAACGTTAATGTTATATTTCTTTGTATCTGAAAGTAACTGAGCTGTTATAGGGTGAATCCTTTCATAGGCTCTAGATTTAACCAACCACTTATTTTCACACTTTGTAATTTTGGTATATGGGTGGAGGGTATGTATACATATTTCAGAGTAATCAGATGTTATAATTTTGGTATATGTGTGACATACACATAGGCATATTTTGGAGCAATACAAATTGGAGGGAACAAGAACAAATGATTGGGTCAAAGAACTGACTGAAACAGTAACCTTCTGCCCAAAATAATAAACCTCTGCATAGAAAAACTTTAAAAAGTCTGAGAGAAAGATGTAAGACATGAATGGCAGATTGTATGAACTTGGATAGGGTGGAGGGCATGGAATGGGGAATGAGTCTAAGTTTGACTAGGAAATGTATGAAATGTTGTAAACCTGTGAACTTGTGAACTATAGTAAGGACCAAAAGGTGGAGCTAGAAGATGTTATGTTAAGTGAAGTAACAGTCCCTGAAAAACAAACAACAAATGGTATCCCTCATCTGTGGATCAATAACCCAGTTGTAAATATTTCTTGTTGGGAGGGATGCATATTGCAAAGAACAACAGAAAAGACTTCATCAAAAAACTGAAATGGTGAATCTGGAGGGGTAGGAGGGGTGGGAGAGGGACATGGGCCTATTTTCAATTAATGTATATTTAATTGATGTGAGTTTAACAAGTATCCAATTTTGCCCAAACTCTATCCTCAAATTATATGGTATTTTAGGACTTACTAAAAATAAAAATGACTATATTAAACAACATTGGTTAAAAGGTTTTAATAAAAACTGGAAATATAAATTGTTGCCCACATTTGTTTTACTTAAAATTTGTATAACAATAACCTTGGGATTAACGTATACAAATGTTCTCTATAATTTATGTGTTATACAGTATCATCTGTATAACATTTTACCTGTAGAATAATTTAACTTAAAGAATTAAGCTTGCTTCCCAAATTAACAACATACAGTAACCCAAAACAGTTCGAGTAAATTTAATGAAATTTTCACATTGATTCCTACCTATAGGTATGTTGTACTAAACTGCCTTTTTGAGACTCATGGGTCAAAATAATATGGGAAAAGATTTGTATGTTCCCACAGGTCAAAATGCCACCAACTTAATGGCTGAGAAAGAAAAGATACAGCTTTGCATTGTGCAGGATGTACCAAGAAATAGCAGAGAAGTTAGCCCATTTAAACATTAAAAGGATGAAAAGCCTCAGACACCATCTTGCTGGCTCCTCCAGCAGGTGAGATGCAGGGGAGAGTCAGGCTAGCCTGTCTATCTTCTGGGGTTGAGTCTGATGGCAAGTGTCAATGACCCAGAAAGAACCACGTGGGGGTCAGGAGTCTCCTAAAAGCAAGGATTCTCTTCTTTTTTTTTTTTTTTTGGTCTTTTCGAGACAGGGTCTCCCTGTAGCCCCAGCTGTCCTAGAACTCACTTTGGAGACCAGGCTGGCCAGAACTCTCTTTATTGCCTCAGGCAGCCCCTTATATTTGTTTGGCGGGAAGGGTGGGGAAAAGAAGGCAGGAGAGGGGATACATAGAGTGGGGAGATAGCTTTGGGCCAATAGTAATTCGTCACATAGGTTGTATCCAGGTAGAGGCACTTTCAGGTCAGGCTATGCTGTCGCCCCTATGTGGAAGTGGCAGGCCAAAGACAGGTCGCCAAACTCGAGACAGGCTCAGGGGATTACAGTAGGCCATGTTCTCTTCGATGCCATGAGTATGGAGGGCCCACAGGTAGAGCATAAGTACTGGAGGGCCCAAAGGGCCCAACAATTCCCCTTTTTGTTTTTGTAATGCAGGAGGAGAAACATATCCCCTGTCTTAGGTTGTCTATTCTTGCAACTCAATCTTACCCATCTTTGGGATACAAACATCTAAGGTTTTGGTCCATGTCTTAGGTTGGCTGAGTGCAGAAAGATCTTACCCGTCATCGAGTGCTATGACTCCAGTCTGATGAAGAGCCTCTCCACGCCCTGTCTTAGGTTGCCCCAGTCTCTGTGGGGTCTTACCCGTCACTGGCCACTGAGGGCGGGGGTCAGGCAATCGTATGAAGATGGCCACTCATGAGACTCTGGCTCCTGATTAGCAACCCTGTGATAGTGGACCTTGACCTGATGTTACTTTACTGCATCTAGCCTCCCCTGGATAAATTGAGCGATTTTGTTAATCATGCAGGGCCTAAGGGTAAGAATTAGGAAGCATGTAAGAAGGGGTCCAAGCAGAGGGAGGAGGTAGGGCAGGAAGCCATGCAAGCTGGTCCACAAGGGATTTTCTTGAAGTTCTTGGACACCACCACCATCAGAGAATCCAGCGCTAGCCTCAGATCCCAGCATATTGTGGCTCCTACCTCCCCAGAGCATTGGGAGATGCCCCAGTTTCCTCCTTCAAGAAGGATACCTGGAGATCAAACATTTCTGTGGATCCTATTTGTAACAACTGTTTATAATGAGTCCTAATGAATCTTACCTTCCAGTACCACAAAGTTTTAATGTGAGAGACTTTCTTACCTCTTTTTCACAGAACAAAGGAAAACATGATGGTAATGAAGTCATTCTCTAACTGTAAATTAGAGCCAACTGTTATACAGGTAATCTCTTATAAAACTGGTATAAGTGCTTTCTTTAATTGACTAATAGACATAGGAACTGTGAAAAGGATTATTCTCTATTCAGAGCGAAATATAATACTAAAGTCTCTTTAAGCTGTGCAATTAAGCAAAATATATTAATACAGGAGAGCTCTGATAGCAATGGATTATCCTGCCAAGGACATGTTGGCCAGGGGATCCAAGCGCCCACAAAAGGAAAGGTTTCTTGCCTGTAAACTGGGATACTTGCAAGAACAGAGGTGGTAAGGCCCTGCTGTCAAAGACCTGATGTAAGCATGGGAAATATGTATTGAGACCACATTTGCAAGTGTATAGTTGGTCTCTGGAATGCCAGATCTGGAGTGTTACCAAAGGCCACTAAAACAAGAAAGCAAAAATTGGCCTCCTTGAGTCAAGCAAGACTCCTCCATCAGCACCAGCTACACCTCACCTGCCTGGAAATACTGTGCAGCAGTGGCAGCCATATATCTGTATATCCCAAATCTAACTGGCTATTAACTCTCTTCTTGGAGGAATAATTCATGGCTGATGCCACAAGCTTAATTTCTAGGACAGTAGCAGCTCCTAGACAGGATGTCAAGGCTCAGATAAAGCTCTCTAGTGTCGCACTGTACTTCCCATCACACACTAAGCCATAGAATCACAGCAATGGGTGTGTATTTTCTGTCTACTGATATGCCTTTATCATAGGTAATCAGAAGATATCTGACAAACAAAAAATGGGATCAAGAAAGAAATTCAGGAGCTGGACAGATGGCCCAGTGTTTAGGAACACTGGCTGATCTTGCAGAGGACCCAGGTTCAATTCCCAGTGTCTATATGATGGCTAACAACTGTCTGTATCTCCAGTTCCAGAGGATCCAACACCTTCTCTGACCTCTGCAGACACTGTGTACATGCACAAAAAACATTAATATATATAAAATAAAATAAAAAATCAAGAAGTAAATGTAACTTCTAAGGAAGACTAAGTAGAGACAGTACAAATTTCTCTTCCTTCAATTCCTCCAAATCCAACAAGTGTCTTGGCATATCCTCTGAGCCAAGAACAGACTTGCAGTTGCCAACACACAAACTAAAGCAACACACTTTCCTGAGGCATACACTTCAGTGAACTGGCAACACCTGGGGTCTCACCTGCCACAGGTCCCATCCACAAAGGAGAAAGATTGTAAAATCTATGGACAAAAAGCAGACAATGAAATACTTAAAAACAAATAAACAAAAAAGCACACACCACTTTTGCTGGGTGTAGTGACACATGCCTTTAATCTCAGCACTTGGGAGGCAGAGGCAGGCAGATCTCTGTGAGTTCCAGGCCAGCCTGGTGTACATAGTAAGGTCCAGGTCAGCTGTGGCTACAGGTCTCAAAAGACCAAAACAACAACAACAACAACAATAACAACAACAATGCTGGGCGTGGTAGCTCATGCCTTTAATCCCAGCACTCAAGAGGTGGAGGCAGGCAGAGCTCTGTGAGTTCAAGGACAACCTGGTCTACAAAGTGAGTTCCAGGACAGCTGGAATTAAAGGAAGACCCTGTCTCAAAAAGACTGAAATAAAACCACCAACAGCACCACCACCACCACCAACAACAACGACAACAACAACAACAACAAAAAACCCAAAAAAAGGCTTTTAAATTTTAAGCACTTAAGTATTCTAACTAGCCATTAAAAGCTTATGTACTATATGGCCACATATTGTATAATAGCACCATTTTGACAGAAAAATACATCCTAACAGAGGCTGTCATTCTAAATTCTAAAGTCATCATGCATGTTGCCAGTTCTTTTATTTATTTTTTTTAATTTTATTTTTGTATGTGTATGAATGTACTGTCTGCATGTAGGTTTGTGCACCCATGTGCAACGTGGAGGTCAGAAGAGGGTGTTGGATTCCCCTGGAACTGGGGTTCTCCTGGAATTGGTGTTTCAGACGGTTCTTAGCCACCATGTGGGTGCTGGGGATCGAACCCGGGTCCTCTGCAAGAGCAGTCAGTGCTCTTAACCACTAGGCTATCTCTCCAGCCCCTGCCAGTTCTTTTAATAATAACTTTGCTCAGTCGGGGGTGAAGGGAATAAAAAGGAAAAAAAACTCTCTACAATGGGAAAACACGAGAAAAAAAGGTAGAGAGCACAACACTCCCAAATACGACATATGGGAGGGGCTGCATCTTTTATTTCTAAACAGCATTAAATCCAGGTGCATTTCTCATACTGAATTCCTTCCTCATTAAAAGTATGACTGCCGGACTGGAGAGATGGCCTAGTGGTAAGAGCACAGACCGCTCTTGCAGAGGACCCAGGTTCGATCCCCAGCACCCACATGGCGGCTGAGAACCATCTGAAACTCCAATTCCAGGAGAACTCCAGTTACAGGGGAATCCGACACCCTCTTCTGACCTCCGCGGCATTGCACGGCATGGGTGCACAGACCTAGACGCAGACAGCACATTCATACACATACAGAAATAAAAATTAAAACAAAAAAAGTATTACTGCCATTTGCTTGAATCCATGACTACATAAGTCACTTACCAAATTATAACAAATCCTGTTAAAAATCGCAGCATTCACTCAGAGGGTCCAGATACCATCAAATTATAGCCCCTCCAAACACAGTATCTATGCAGAATAAAAATGGAATTGGGCTTTCCTATTTTTCCCAGTTGCCAAAAATTTTATGAACAGTAAGAAATCACTACATTTATTTTGCATAGATATTACCGAGGTTATGAGCAGTGACTCAGGGCCAAGGGTGTGGTGCTGTAGTGACATGCTTGCCTTGCAATCTGAGACCCTGGCCTTTATCAGTTCAATTATAATTAATAATTCTCTAAAACTTGTAAGCTCTTTCATCTACCATTCATTCATCAGATGCCACATAAGCCTCGGGGAAACTAAGAGGGGGTCACACAAAGGTGACACATTTTCAGTTAGGAACTTCAAGAAGCATTCTTTTTACTTCTGGATTTGTTAAAAGTCTTCCTGACTGAAATAAGATGGTAAGATAAACTCTAAGAATCATGATGACAAATTAAGACTGGAGGTTAAAAATAGATCAAGAGCTTCCACTACCTAAAAATACCAGGGATGAAAAAAATGAGAATACTATTTGATCACACCACCAGCATTCCTAGAACACACCACAAATAAACCTGCAAAGAACTAGTAACATAGACTCCCAGTGGTAGCTTCCAAGCCCTGTGAACATCCCTCCCTCCATCCAGCTTCCAAACCCTGTGAGCATCCCTCCCTCCCTCCAGCTTCCAAACCCTGTGAGCACTCCTCCCTCCTTTCCTCCCTCCCTCCCTCCTTCCCTCCTTCCCTCCCCTTCAGCTTCCAAAACCTGTGAGCACAACCACCCCCCCCAGCAGCCACAGCTCTTATCCCTTTATTCCAACTAGATTATTTCACTGTCCTCAAACACAGGAATACTGAGGACCAACCAGCTCAATACTCATTTGATCACAAATCATGGCTCAATCACTGCCAACTATTCGGATCTCAGCACTGCAAGGAAATTACACAGCCTTCCTAGTGGTTCTATTATAGCTTCTGGAACTGGAGACCAACTTCCTGTTCTACAGTATCCAACTGCATAACTATAAATCTTCCTATATGAAGAAGTATGGTTTAGCACAAAGGACTCGGGTTTCGTAGTCAGATTGTTTGCAGCTAAAGTTTTTTTGTTGTTTTTTTTTTTAATTTTATTTATTTCTGTATGCGTATGAATGTACCGTCTGCACGTAGGTCTGTGCACCCATGTCGTGCAATGCCGCGAAGGTCAGAAGAGGGTCTCGAATTCCCTGGAACTGGAGTTCTCCTGGAATTGGAGTTCTCCTGGAATTGGAGTTATAGACGGTTCTCAGCCACCATGTGGGTGCTGGGGATCGAACCCGGGTCCTCTGCAAGAGCAGTCGGTGGTCTTAACCGCTAGGCTATCTCTCCAGGCCCACTTAACCACTAGGTCATCTCTTCAGCCCTTGGTTTTTTATTTGCTTTTCTGTTTCAACCCCTTTGAGATATTTTTTACATTTTTACATTTAAAATTACATATGTACGGGGGGGGCGCACAGGAGTGCAGTGCTGCAGTGACAAGCTGCTGTGAGCTAAGCAGCCTGATGTGCATGCAGGAAACAGAACTGATTCCCTGCGAGAATCTCCATAGCCCCTGTTTTGTTTTGTAGACAGCATCTCCCTGTAGCCCCAGCTGGCCTGGTACTTGCTATGTAGACCAGAATGACCTTGATCTCAGAGAGGGGCTGCCTCTGACTCTGGTATAAAAATGACAAACATCTTTATTAATAGAAGAGTGCTTTTAAATTTCCAATTAAGCATTTAAAATCAGCTCTTTCAGTTTAAGTAAACTGTTACAGAAGGTAAACTAAAATCATTCTTCAGGAAGAGGTTAGAAAAAAAAGCCAGGCACGGTGGCACATGCCTTTAATCCCAGCACTAAGGAGGCAGAGGCAGGCAGATCTCAGTGAGTTCAAGGCCAGCCTGGTCTACATAGCCAGCTCCAGCCAGCTGGGACCAAAAGGAGACCCTGTCAAAAATAACAAACACACACACACACACACACACACACACACACACACACACTAATTTGAAACACTGACTCTGGGACTAATTTGCATGCAGCAGTAGATTAGTAATGTAGATCCCATAGCATCTTCTTTGCAATTATGTTTCAGAGCAGCTAGCTACTCCTCAGCCATGAATTCCTTATCCAATGGTGAATAAACTGTTGTCCTAGTCTGGGATTTTCATAGTAATTTCAGATGCTTTGGGCTCTAGGTTGAGCATCCCTAATCCAAAACTCAGAAATCACCTTTAATTACAGCCCTTGTGAGGCAGGCAGATTGTGAGATTGATGCCAGCCTGGTCCACATAGTGTCTTCCAGACAGCCTGGAACTTGGGAACCCTGCTTAATACAACTCAGAAATCTGAAATGTTCCAAAATCTGAAACTTTTGATCACTTACATGATACTGTAAATTGAAAATCCCTTTTAACCCCAGCCCTCAGCAGGTAGGCAGTCTGTGAGATCAATGCCAGCCTGGTCCACATAGTGACTTCCAGACAGCCTGTTTTACGAAAAAAAAAAAAAAAACTTACAAATGTTGGGGCTGGAGAGATAGCCAAGAGGTTAAGCGCTCCGACTACTCTTGCAGAGGACCCGGCTCAATCCCCAGCACCACATGGCAGCTGAGAACCATGTGTGACTCAACTTCCAGGGGAATCCGACACCCTCTTCTGACCTCTGAGGCATTACACGACATGGGTGCACAAACCTGCATGTGTGGGGCTGGAGAGATACACTAGTGGTTAAGAGCACCAACTGCTCTTGCAGAGTACCTGGGTTTGATCCCCAGCACCCACATGGTGGCTAAGAACCGTCTGTAACTCCAATTCTAGGATAACTCCAGTTCCAGGGGAACCTGACACCCTCTTCTGACCTCTGCGGCATTGCACGACATGGGTGCACAAACCTACATGCGGACAGTACATTCATACACATACAAAAATAAATAAAAAATTTAAAAAAACTTAAAAAAATATTAAAAAAACCTTGCATGTGGACAATACATTCATGCACATATGACAATTAAAAAAAAAGAAATTTCAACTGTTCCAAAACTGAAACCTGAGCACCTACATGATACTGTAAGTCAAAAATCCCGCATCATGGAATTAGTTTGTCTATAAAATTATTGGAAATGTTGTATAAAATTGTCTTCAGTTATTTATGCAAGGTATATAAGGAAACAAATGAATTCTGTTCAGATTTGAGACCCATCCCTGAGATACCTCATTAAGTATATGGAAAAAACACCCCAAAGTTCTTTAAAATCTAAAATTCAAAAACCAAAATCCATCTAGTTCTCAAATTTTGCAGGAGCTTACACTAAATGTGTGGTCATGGGCACACCTTCATTAAGGCGCCACATAATCTACGATGACTGTTTTGTTTTCCAAATCGTTTTTCTTCTGTGACTCTGATTTTCATTGTAACATGTTGTTGTTGTTCATTGTTGTTGAGACAAGCCGAGAACTTACTATGTAGACCAGACTGGCCTGGAATTCACAGAGAAACACCTGCTTTTGCTGGGATTAAAGGTGTGTACTAGTACTTACAGAAGTGACTACAAAAAAATTGAGTTTTCACATAACTAAGCCAGGCATGACAACACATACCTGTAATTCCACCACTCAAGATGCAGAAGCAGAAAGATCTACATCCATAGGCAGCCTTGGCTGACAGAGATACAGTCCAGCCAGAAATACAGAGTGAGACTCCACCTCAAATAGAGATAAAGACTAGGAAGTGAACTGTACTTTGTTTTTAAACACCGATTTTGGGAAATTGTTCTGAGTCCATCAATTCTGCAGCCATCTGCCACTGTACTCGGACATCCGCCTCATGTTTTTAAACTTTAAGGTGTCCACTAAGATTTTATTCCACTTAGGCCAAAGAATTGATTAAAACTTTAAAAAGGCCATTTACAAGACTGTTATTGTCTCCCATACAATGAAAATAGAAAATAAAGAAAAAAAGGAGGAATTAGCATAAGCTAATGGTACCTTATCATAGCTTCCAATTTAGTTCATTCAAAAACTCAGTTAATGAGCAGCAATTTCTGATGGTCAAGATGAAAATACAAAGTAAGAGGTTCACGATATGGATCAGCTAGTAAACTACTGGCCTTAAAAGCATGGCGATCCAAGTGGGACTCCCAGAACCAACATTTAAAAAGTAGGAGGTTATGAAGGTGCACACTTGTGATCCCAGCACTGTGGCAGGCCTGGAGCTCGATGGCTGGCCAGCCTGCCTGCTGAGCTTACTTGGAAAGTTCCAGGCCAACGAGAGCCTCCATCTCAGAAAATAAGGTGAACAGCACCAGGAATGATGCTCAAGGTTGATGCAACTTGCAGACACATAGGACTATCTGTGCATAGACCTACACCCACAAACACACACCTACACCCATATAAACACACTCAAACAAGATCTAGTTCTCATGAAACTTCAAATTAAATAAAAATCTTTTGTGTGTTATGTCTCCATGTACTTAAGCACACCTGGGTCATTCAACTCATGGAGGAAAGAGGAAAGTGCCAGGTCCCCTGGAACTAGTGTTACAGATGGTCGTTAGTAGCCATGTAGATGCTAGGATTTAAACCCGGGTCTTCTGTAAGAGCAGCCAGTGCTCTTAACAGCCAAGCCATCCCTCTAGCCCCAAACTTCAAATTTTTAAAGTTCAAAGGACTAATCTCAAGTTAATCTCTTTAATCCCATTCTGGAAGCAGAGGCAGGTGTATCTCTTCAAGTTTGAGGCCAGACTGGTCTACATAAGAAGTTCCAGGCCAGCTGGGGCTACAGGGAGACCATATCTCAAAGAGACAGTAAAAAAAAATGTAAAAATTAAAGATTAGTCTTGTAGTAGACATTACAGAGTAAATTCTTATTTTCAAAAGTGTGTGTTGGGCTGAAGAGATGGCTCAGTGGTTAAGAGCACTGGCTGCTCTTGCAGGGAACCTAGGTTCAGTTCCCAGAACCCACATGATGGCTAACAACCATCCCCTCCAGTTCCAGGAGATCTAACACCCTCTTGTGGCTTCTGCAGCCAGTGCACAACATGGGTGCACTTACGTACACGTAGGCAATACACTCATACACATAAAATAAAAATAAAAACTCAGGGCTGGAGTGATAGCATAACGGTTAAGGGCACCAACTGCTCTTGGAGAGGACTCGGGTTTCATCTCCAGCACCCACATGGCGGCTAAGAACCATTTGTAACTGCAATTCCAAGAGAACTCCAGTTCCAAGGGGAATCTGAGACCCTCTTCTGACCTCCGGGGCATTGCACGATATGGGTGCACAAATCTACATGCAGACAGTACATTCATACACATACGAAAATAATAAAAAAAAATAATTAAAAACTCAAGCTGTGCGTGGCGGCACACACATTTAATCCCAGCACTTTGGAGTCAGAGGCAGGTGGATCTTTTTGAGTTCAAGGCTAGCCTGATCTACACAGTGAGTTCCAAGACAGCTGAGCTATAGGGACACCCTGGCCCAAAAAGACAAAAAAAAAAAAAAAAAACAAAAGGAATGGATTTACGTCTGGAGTTTGTTGGCCAATGGATCCCCACTGACCCTCAAACATACTACTTTATTGCCATTACTCTTGATTAACCTCTAGAACATGACAGTGACCAGTAAGACCCTACTGCGAAGATACATGCCTTGAGCCATAGGACTTAAGGAGAAATCAAGCTGCTGCTGACTCGGACAGTGCTGAAAGATGCTGTGCAGGAGAGAAGTGACCACCCATCTTACCCAGCAGTGAACCCTGTGACTTACAATAAGGACTGGCCTAGTAAGATATGCTTACTGCTGCGACAGTAGCAGGAACATCACGGAGGAACTGAACTTTTTGATTGGACTTAATGCCTGCTCCCCGTGCTGGCACAACACACTTGGCACTGTATCAAGGCCAAGAACCTGTGGCCCATAGATTAAAGACCCTAGGGAAGAACCTAAGAAACTACCCAATATTGGTCTGCTCCACAGCCAGTATTAAACCAATGCTAATGATATCACTAGACCCATAAATAGAGACACTCTCAAGCCTCACCGTGCATTTTGCTTTTGCAGCCAGCTCAGGCTCTGCAGAACACCCCACCTTCCAGCAGTCGGGCAATGGGTGCTCCAGCCCTCCATCAGGTCATCTGACTCCACCTCTTCCCCGAAGCTCCAGGGTCCTCATGCAGCAGGGGGGGAGCCAGTTGTCATCGCCGAGGCATGCGGTAAAAGGAGTTGCTCCCCAGCCCCGGCTCCCCGGCCCTGGTCGTTGCACATATGCACTACCGGACCTATGTTGCCAAGGTGGACCAATCCCGGTGGAGACAAGCATGAGTCTGTGGTTTGCTGGCCACCCAGCTGGGCAGAACCGACAAGCTTCAGGTTCAACGAGAAGACCTTATGACGTCTCTAGCCTCCAATACATGCACCACATGCACACACAATTCACATGCACACAAAGAAACAGGCAAATAGATTAAAAAAATGAACCTTTTTTCCTTCTCACAGTTCAAGAAATATTAAGAGAGCAGTGTCTTCACCTTTTGTAGACAATATAGCTTTTATGTGGTGGAGACTGTGAACTGGTCACCCGGGCTATTCCACCTCTAACCTGTATTCTTTTATATTGATACTTGATGGCTTCGCAAAAAGGGGGGGGTTCTTTTTGAGATGGGTCTCCCCTAAGCCTCCAGCTCTCCTCAAACTTGACTAAGTAGGCCCTAGGCTGGCCTTGAACTCAAGAGATCCACTGCTCTGCCTTCCACGTCCTGGGATTAAAAGCATGCACCACCATACCCAGCTACTATTATTATATATAATATATTATATAATATCTATATGATTTATTATTAGTTGTATGGGTATTTTGTCTGCACAGTATGTAAGAACACCACATGGATACAGCGCCTACAGAGCACTAAAGAGCAACAAAGTTTTTTTGTCGGAGCTGGAAATGGGGAGGAAGTTTCAGCCACTTCTAGCCACACAGTGTGTCCTCTGAGGCGAGCAATAGCTTCTAGACTGGCGTGCACCATCCTCCAGCCACAAAAAATCTGAACTGTTGCCGTATTATGAATAAGGTGAGGGTTCTACATAAAATCCTGCTTAAGTTTTTCTCGTTGAAATTTATATTTGGGAATGCCAGCCCTACAGTTCACAGATGGCTGGAGCTGTCTGATCTGAACTCTACAGAAACCTCCTTGCCACCCCCTATTCCTATAGTCCACAGGCAGTGGTGTGTGCGCCCCTATAAAGATACAGTAACCTCTCGGAACAAGCCTTATTGCAAAAGCTGGGTGCAGGACGTAACCTGACTGATCAAGAGCTAAGAGAGGAAGTCAGTCCCTAGGCTAGATGCTTCAGGATGGGCATCACCTATGAGGCTCTGTAAAAAGTAGAAAAGCTGAGCTCCAAGGCCTTTCTAGGCTCCCAAATAGGCATTGGGCCTATAGTGAGAAGTAGCTGAAAAAAAATAGTATTTTTCTTTTAATTTATTTTATTCATTCAAGGTTTTTTTATTTCATTATGAAATGTTAAGTCTTGGGGCTGGAGAAGACTGTGCTTGGTTAAGAGCACAGCTGTCTTGCAGAGAACCCGAGGTCAATTCCTAGCACCCATATGGCAGTTAGAACCACTGTCTCGAAAAGACAAGAAAAAAAAAAAGAACCATCTTTAACTCCAGTTCCAGGGAAATCACGCGCTCTTCTGACCTCCCTGGCATTGCATACACGGGTGCACAACCACATGCAGTACAGTATACTCAGACAAATAAAAAAATTTAATAAACAAAAATTAAGTTTTTTTAAAGAGAGTACAAAAGGCGGTTGGGTCATGACCTTGAAGCAGCTGTGGCTGCCTAAATGCGGTCTGCACAAAGTCAAGCCAGTCGAAATTCCAGGGGGGTGCAGAGCTCTCAAGCCTGGCCCCAGCAGAGGGATTAGACAGTTGATATACTTCCTGAGAAAAAGATCAGTTTTTCTTTAAGGCGTATGATCCACTGCTCAAAAGAATGTATGAGCTGCACAAATTGCAAATCGGACTTTGTGGGTTTTTTAAAAGGGCATGAGGGGAGGGAGTCGATCGAGAGGAGTAGGGGAAGGAGTGGAGGTGATAAAGAACAAAACCCCCCAAACACAGTGACACCGTTGGCATGCTTCAGCCTGTGGCAGAAGGAGGCAGATCTTGGTCAAGCCAGTCACTGGTGGAAAAGCACAGTGCAAAAGGGGAAGGCCAGATGTTCCGACGCAAAGGCCACAGTGGAAGGAGGGACTGTTTCACAGAAGACACACAGTGAACCACACCAACACACAACAGACCTAGACAACACAACACACACACACACGACACACACACAGAGAATGAATCATGTAAGAAATTCCCACACATTAAAAATACAAATGCACCAATAAATGTCAAAACATATCCTTATGAATCAGACAATGACTTTGCTTTTAATAATTTGTATTGTATTTCGTATGTACAATGTGATGTCTGCATGCATGTTAGGGGGGGGGGGGGGTGGGGGGGGGGGGGTGGGGGGGAGGGGGGGGGGGGTTGGCACCCGTGTGTGGGCAATTGCCACAAGGTCAGAAGAGGGTCTGGATCCCACTGGGACACTATTATAACTAAAGTTACTTACACATAACGTTAGGGTTTCTAAGGGATCTCGTAGTGTTAAGAAGCAGTTAATGCTCTTGTAGAGGACCCATTTTGGCTTCCCAGGGACCTACATGGCAGCTAACAATCATCCCCAAATCCACTCAGGAAATCCAATCCCTCCTCTGGCCCCTGTGGGTACTGCACACATGAAGTGCATTTACAAACCAGCAGGCAAAATCACACACTAAAATAAATCAAAACATTCTTAAAGAAACAAGTTGAATGTTTTAAAAGAACCCATGTCCCCCGCCAAGCCATCTCTGGGCCCCTGAAGCCTCTCCAGATCCCCACCAGTTCCCCCACACATCTGGAGTCCATTGCCAGCTCCTGAGGTCTATCCCCTAGCACCAGTGGTTGACATACCAAGATGTGAGATCTACTCCGAAGCTCAGGGGTCCACCCACCAGGCCCCAGAGTGCATTGGCCAGCCTGCAGCATGTATCCATCAGCTCCAGATGCCCACTTTCCCCCATCAGCTGGGGTACACCCCCAGGCTCCAGGAATGCACTCAGCTGGCCCTACAGTCCATCCTCAGGTACCAGGGATTTGCCCCCACCTACCCTGGGATCCACCTCATGTCAATGTGTGCCCCCAGCCTCCTCCTGGGGTCCATCCTACAGCTCTCGGGGACTATTCTCAGCCTCTCAGGGTTTACCCCTGGAATTGCAAAGTGCACCTAGCTCAAGTCCCCCATTCTGAGACATCCCCACTCCGCTCTGAGGACCCTAGAACATTACCCCTCCTCCAGCTGCTCCAGCAGTCTTGCTGGCCTGTTCACACCCAGCCCCTGGAAGTTTTGTATTTTTGTACTGAACCCATTAAACAGCCTCCCTTGGGAGGTGGGGGGGCAATTAGTTTATACAGTATGACCCACTTATAATATTCTACCATCCCTATAATCTGAAGAAATTTTTACTTTTAGAACATTTTTTCCTATTATTTATATAATATTATTATTATAGTATTATTATTTATTATGATTATTAATTTTGGTGTTGAGACAGGATCTCCCGTAGCCCCAGCTAACTGGACCACTCACTATAGACCAGGCTGCCCTTGAACTCAGATCACACCTGCCTCTGCCGCCTGAGTGCTAGGATTAAAGGCCCTCACCACATCGCTGCAAACATTTCAATCATAATTATAAACCAAAGCCATTACAGTGTTTGCCTAGAGATCCAAGTTCTATCTCTGGAAAGCACATACATGTAAAAGGAACCCACACTCACATGTTGTCCTCTGACTTCCGCACACACACCATGCCATGGCATGTGCAATCCCCTCCCCCATGAACTTTAAACAACGGTAAATGGTCATCATTTTTTGTTCACTTTCTCTTTGTATTTCCAATTTTCAATATTAGTTTATTGTTTTGGTCTTTTTTTTTGGAAACAGGGTCTCCCCTGCATCCCCTGCTGTCCTGGAACACTCTATGTAAGACCAAGCTTGCCTGAACTCAGATATCCATCTGCCTCGGCATCCTGAATGCTAGGATTAAAAGGTGTTGTGCTACCATGTGCGCAATATGCACTTTATTGAGAGCCAGTCTGGGGCTCAAACGCAGATCATAATTTCATCCTAAGCTACTCCTGCTGTCAAACAGTGTTTTCTCTGAGGACTTGAGATGCACCTCAGCAGTTAAGAGAATGTACTGCTGTTACAGAGGACCTGCATCTCATTCCCCCAATCCCACATCAGGCTGCTCACACTGTAACTCCACTCCAGGGGATGTTAGTATAGCTCTTAAGAACAATACACAGTAATAGTAGTTTCTAAGTATCAAAGAGGGTGACAGAGTTCAGGTATGGAAGACATACTAGGACATATATAGTCACTGTAACCCCTTTGGTACCTTTAGAACTTTATACCAAGTAAAAAATTGGTTTTTAATTAAAAAAAAGCATCAAAGCATTTTTTTAAAGCAGGTAGGCTAAAAGGGCTTACCTCCTCCACAGTACAGAGGGGACACCTCACACCCTTGCCACCCTCTTCAGAAATCATCTCTGTTACACCCTGTTCCTGAGCTTTCCATGTTAAGGAACTTTCTGGATTGCATTTGCTATGGTGATGGCCACTTGGTCTTCTATTATAACCTACTGACTTCAATGTAAAACTGAGAGAGAATAAAAAAGCGAAGCAAAGAACATACAAGGAATATCATGACATTGGACTCATAGTCCCTTTGTTATTTTGGGGAGGCGATTCGAGGCAGGTCTCTACTTTTAATCCCAGCTGGCTGGAGCCCACTATGTAGACCCCGACTTGGCCTTGAACACACCAAGATCCACCTGCCTCTGCCTCCAGTGCTGGGATTAAAGGTTTGGGCCAGTCAGCCCGTGGGACGCATAGCTTTTATTTTTATTTTGTGTGTATGAATGTACTGTCTGCGTGTAGATCGGTGCACCCATATCAGGCAAACGAAGTCAGAAGAGGGTAATCAAGGCCCCGGGAACTGGAGTTAAAGACTGTTTCTCAGCAACCATGTGGATGCGGGGGAATCGAACCGGGTCTTCTGCAAGAAGCAGTCGGGTTGCGCTTAACCACTAGACTCCCTAGGGGGGAGTCATAGTCTTCCAACATCTGTGGAGTTAAGCTATTGGCAGGTTAGCTTTAGTTCTAACAACTCTCATTAACAACTATATGTTCAAAAGTTAATTGAGTCCCCACGGAATGTCTTGCTTCCAGTACACCAGGCTGCCACAAAAAACTCCCGTCTCAAGGCAGTTTTCCACTGATTCAACCCAGATTTAGCGCCCCCAAGCCAAGTCCACGCCGGCGAAACAGGGGGGTTACGACCGACATGATGGACAATGAAACAAACGCAGCATGGGACCCACGCAGAAAAAAGCTAAGGGCCGAGGCGAAGCGGAGGGCGCTAATAAGAAGGAACAGAGGACGACGCAAAAAAAGAAAGGAAGAACAAAGGAACAGCAGAAAGAAAAAAAAAAAAAAAAAACAAAAAAAAAAAAAAAAAAAAACAAAAAAAAAAAAAAAAAAAAAAAAAAAAATAAAAAAGGGGAAAAGAGAGAAAAAAAGAGAATAAAGAAGAAAGAGAAAAGAGGAAGAGAGAGAAAAAAAGGGAGGAGGAGGAGGAAAAAAAAAAAAAAAAAAAAAAAAAAAAAAAAAAAAAAAAAAAAAGAAAAAAAAAAAAAAAAAAAAAAAAAAAAAAAAAAAAAGAGAAAAAAAAAAAAAAAAACAAAAAAAAAAAAAAAAAAAACAAAAGAAAAAAAAAAATAAAAAAAAAAAAATTGTCGAAAAAAAAGTCTAAAAAAAAAAAAAGGAATTAGGAAAAAAAAAAAAAAAAAAAAAAAAAAAAAAAAAAAAAAAAAAAAAAAAAAAAAAAAAAAAAAAAAAAAAGAAAAAAAAAAAAAAAAAAAAAAAAAAAAAAAAAGGAAAAGCAAAAAAAAAAAGAAAAAAAAGGAGGAAAAAAAAAAAAAAAAAAAAAAAAGAGGGCCACCGGTCGACAGAGTGTGAGGAGTCTTAGGTCAAAGAATGACTCGAAACACGGCGACCAGGGGGGGGGGGGGAAAAAAGTGCCCTCCTACACAACAAACACATACTACAAATATATTTGTATGAAAGAGGGGTGAGAGTTAAGTTTTGCTGGGGGGGGGGGGGGGGTCGAGGGCAAAAAAAGCGATAGGGCTGGTAAGGCAAATCGCATGAAGGCACAAGTGGCTAATGCACACGCTAAACTGGAAAAAGGGAAACAATGGGGGGGAAAAAGAAAACAAAACCAAAAAATTGAACCTATTCAAGAAAACCATACGAAAAAAAAAAAAACAAAAATGTAAAAATACAATACTCACGCATAATGACAAAAAGCAACTACACACCGTTGGGGTGCACACATGCCTGGGTACCACAGACATGCAGTCTCGGAAATTCAATGCCACACGTCTGAAACAACAAGGGCCAGTCAAGCTGGCTACAGGGGACCCTTCAGTGTAGTATCCAAAACAGGACCAAAAAAATAAAAAGAAAACAAACACACACCCGTTTGGGGTCCAGTAAACAAATCCTTTATTACTTACAGAGCAATAATAACACCCAATATGGCTATGTACCTTAGTGTAAACAGGAGGTTTTTTGAAATGAAAATCAAACAATGCTCACATAGGTGGGGTTTGGGTTTTTTGGACAGGCGGTGGGAAGCGAGTGTTGTCCGTGACATGACGCTTCCCGCAACTTGCTCCGTCGGTGCACCGGTGTTTGTTGGCCAATGCTTGGCAGTACAAAGCGGGATTGGATTCTCCTGGGTCCTGGCCGTTAAAATGGTTCTTTAGCCACCCTGTGGGGGGCTGGGAATCCAACCAAGGTCCGCTGGGAATAGCATTGGTGCTCTAACTCTGGAGCCACTCTCGCACCCCAGGGTGGTGTTACAAAAATAATACACTAGGGGGGGGGGCAACAAAGGGCGATTACGTTGAGGAAGAGTATTGAAAACAAAGCGGGAACATCATGGAGCATGAGGCCGGGGGGGGCAGGGCACTCAAGAGAGGCAGCAGAGCACAGCGGATTTACCATGGTCTACGGTTCAGGCTCCCAGGGGGGGAGGGGGGGGGGGGGGGGGGGGGGGGGGGACGGGAAAAGGAGGTTTGGGGGGGGGGGGGGGGGGAGGGGTAGTGANAATAAATCTTAAAACTAACTATGGAAAAGATTTGTTTGTTCCAACAGGGCCAAAACGTCACCAACTTAACGGCTGAGAAAAGAAAAATACAGCTTTGCACTGAGTAGGATTGTACCAAAAGATGGACACCGGAAAGGCTGACCCATCTGAACATTCAAAGAAGAAAAGCCTCCGATTGCCCTAAACATTGAACCCCTCTGTGGATCCTAATGAAACAACTAAGTTTATACTGAGTCCTAATGAAAACTTACCTTCTAGGTGCCACAAAGGTTCTGTTATGAGAGACTTCCTTGCCTTCCCACCCAAGGAGAAATATGACAATTGATATGAGGTCGTTCTCCAGCTGTAAAATGGAGACAACTATTGTAGAGGGGGGGGGGATAAATCTCTTATAAAACCGGTTAACACACTGCCTTTCTTAATTGACTACTAGACATGGAAACTGTGGAAGGGACTACTCCCTGTTCAGAACCAAATTTCATACTAAAGTCTCCTCGGGCTAATGCACTAGGGCAAAATATATTAATACAGGAGCTCTGACATCAGCAATGGCTTGTTCTACCAAGGAGATGTTGTCCGGGATCTAGGGCCCCACAAAAGGTAAAGGGGCTCCTGCCTCTACGTTGGGATACCTACAGGCGGAGAGGCAATAAGACCCTGATGCCGAAGACCTGACGTTTTAACATGGGAGGGATGTATTGAGACCCACACATGCAAGTGTACAGATTGGTCTCTGGAATTGCCAGAGAGTGTTACCAAAGGGCCACTAAACCAATAAAGCACAATATGGGTCTCCCTTGAGTCAAGCAAGACTCACCGGTCAGCACCAGCTACACCTCCACCTGCCTGGAAAACTGTGCAGCAGCGCAAGCCATATGCCCGTATATCCCCAAATCTAATTGGCTATTGTTTCTCTCCCTTGGAGGAATCCCCCATGGCTGATGCCACAAGCTTACATCCTCTACAGGTTTTGGAGATGTTATAAGCCACCGTAAGACCCTTGGTCCATATTTAACAGGGGGGAAAAAAGTAATTCATGGATTAAAATAACATCCAAACATGTGTCTATGCTAAAGTAACTTACCATAACTATTCGTGCTGCTTAACTACCTATATATCTAATTGCTTGTCTTATTGTAGGATCGAAAGGTTATTCCTGACCAAAACTGTCAGCCATGAAAGGAAAACAGCCACCCCCCCCCCCCCCCCCCCCCCCCCCCCCCCCCCCCCCCCCCCCCCCCCCCCCCCCCCCACCCCCCCCCTCCCCCCCCCCCCCCCCCCCCCCCCCCCCCCCCCCCCCCCCCCCCCCCCCCCCCCCCCCCCCCCCCCCCCCTGAATTGCCAGAGTCCAAGTCAACAGCTCCCGAGAGAGTGGACTGTTTTACCCTCTCATTCCACCTGTGCCCCTTTTCTAAGCCTAGGGAACAAACCATGGGAAGAAGGGGCGTGGTAGACTGTAAGGGCTGCATTGGGGTGGAATGGTGAAACTACAGCACAATATAGACTGGCCCATCATTTTGAACTCAACTGAATTGAACAACACACCTGTCAACCCCCCACTGGATGGTGGGGCTGTAGGTGTTTGGGCAAAACAGCCTGCAGATTGGTTTTGCGTGAAGGATCCTTGTACTCATGGATTATCACTTATAGCAAAAATGAAAAAAAAATAACTGAGAGAAAGATGCGGACAGTTATGGCAGAATGACCATGTGGATCTGGGGAGGGGTGGGGGTGCGGGGGGAGGGATATCTCAATAAAGGGAAAATAAGCCTGAACTGAAATGAAAAATTATGTATTGCAATGCCCAAAAAGCTCAATAAAAAAAACTAATTAATAAAAAAAAAGTGACAAACCATGTACACAATAGAGTTCTATTGCAGCAGTAACGAAAGACGACATCACGAGCTTGCAGAAAAAATGGCTGGAGCTAGAGGACATCATGCTCAGGGAAGTAACACATACCAGAAAAACAAATGGACGAATGTATCCCTCATTCTGTGGAATGCGTTTTTTTTTTTTTTTTTTTTTTTTTTTTTTTTTTTTTTTTTCTTATTTTTTTTTTTTTTTTTTTTTTTTTTTTTTTTTTTTTTTTTTTTTTTTTTTTTTTTTTTTTTTTTTTTTTTTTTTTTTGTTGCAATTACCCTAGTTGTAAGTTATTTCTTGTGTAGGGCCCTGAGCTTGTGTCCACAGCAGTTGGGCATAATGCCTATCTGGACAACAACAACAACAACCCAACAACCAACAGCACGGACTGCCTCAAAGAACTGACTGAACTAGTGAACCTTCTGCTCAAAACAGTCACCTTCCTTCATGGAGAATATTGCGAAAGACGAGAAAGAGATGAAACGCAGGTTTTGCAGACTGCATGCGCTCTGGTGGGGCGGGGGAATGGATGGGAACACAGTTCTAGAATTTGTTAAAAAAAATACAAATTTATGTGAAAAAAGTGAAACCTCTTTATTATAGAAGCGGCTTTTAAATTTCCAATTAAGCATTTAAAATCAGCTCTTTCAATTTAAGTAAACTGTTACAGAAGGTAAACTAAAATCATTCTTCAGGAAGAGGTTAAAAAAAAAAAGCCAGGCATGGTGGCACACGCCTTTAATCCCTGGGCACTAAGGAGGCAGAGGCAGGTGGATCTCAGTGACTTCAAGGCCAGCCTGGTCTACATAGCCAGCTCCAGGCCAGCTGGAACTAAAGGGAGACCCTGTCTCAAAAACAACAACAACAACAACCCACACACACACACACACACACACACCACACACACACTAATTTGAAACACTGATCACTGATTCTGGGACTAATTTGCATGCAGCAGTGGATTAGTGTTGGGCGCTGTGGGCCCTAGAGAATGTGGCCTACTGTAACCCCCTGAGCCTGACTAGAGTTTAGCAACCTGTCTCTGGCTGGTCACTTCTGCACAGGAGTGACTCATGCATTAGCCCGACCTGAAAACGCCTACAACTGATGTGGCGAGTTACTATTGGCCAAAAGCTATCCCCCACTCTACATATCTCCTCTCCCACCTTCCTTCTCCACACCACCCCCCACCAAGCATATATAAGCCACACTGCCTGACTCCATAAAGGAATTCTTGTTTGACGGAGCTCCGTGTGGTTCTTTTCCGTCTTCAACATCGCCAACCCGACCTCAGCCCCAGAGGAGAGACAGGCTGGCCCGGCTCTCCTCTCTGCCCTACCTACTGGAGGACCTGGCAGACTGGTGCCCCGTGTGAGGATGGTTTCCTTCGCGAAGTTCGCTGATGGGCCAATCGGTTTGCCGGTGAGTGTACCTCCATAAATTATGGAGAAGTCTCCTACCAAACCTAACCCCACCCTAGAATCCCTCTGAGTTCTACCCAAGAGTAGGGGCTTAAAAAGGAGAGATCCTTCCTCTGAGGGCATTCCCTGGCAGTCGGAAACGGGACTGGAGCAGCGTCCCCTCGGGCCTGCCTGGGACCCCTTGGATGCTACGCTGTGCCTCGGCCTCCAAAAAAAGGCCTCAGAAGGTCTGCCTCCAGGGGAGCCAGACATATCGGGCCTCCTCTGGGGGCACTCTCAGCCCTGAAAGGGTGCTTCCCCCCCCAAGGCCTCAAAAAAAGACCTCAGAAGTAACTCCAGACAGGGGGCCCGAGCCCTTGGCAACCCAACCCCTTTATCCTCCCCTAGTAGCAACCCCAAATCAGTGAGGCATGGACTGAGGATGGATATTCAGAGAAATTGTGAGAGGAGAGTTTCCTCTCCCATGCACTTGCCCTCTAGAGGTCTTGAAATGGGCTCAGAGCCTGCCCTTCAGCCTGGTCTCCAGCCCCTAAGAGAAGTCCCGGCTCCACCTTCTGGCCACAGTTCAGGTGGCGAAGGTCACAGAGGCTGGATGGACGGGCTCGCCCATGAAGCAAGCAAGCTCAAGATCTTTTTGCTGCAAACCTTCCACAGAGGCGCTCATTTGCACCTTTGCATAGGCAGGCTTGGGTTGTAGAGGCAACTCTAATGTGCTTTTAAAAAAGTCCTCCTTAAAAATTATTCTCTAAATAGTGTTAAATAGTGTAAAACAGTGCTTAATTCTACTGAAGTTTCCTTTTTTCTGTCTGCTAAACTTCCTCCAAGATCTTTTCTAGAGACCAATCTTCTTGTAAATTCCAGGCTTGCTGGCTTGGTGACCCAGGCCTTTGATCCACGTGGATGCCTGTGAGTCAAGGCCAGCCTAGTCTACAGGTTGAGTTCCAGGAAAGCTGGAAAAAAAAGGGAGACCCTGCCTTAAAAAGACCAAAGGCAATAAAAAAACAAGACCAAAGGCAAAAAATATAGCTTTCAGTGTGTAGCTGTTTGTACATACTCTGGTTAATCTAGTCCAGTGTTTGTTCTGTGTCCCTCTCCTGCTAAACAGCGGGTGGCTGGTGGGGGAGGGGCTGGCTTTCCAGTATTCTGTGTTTCACTGAGAAGCATAAAGTCTAGGGCACTCTTGCCCGAGGGCAGTGCTTCATATTTCATTGTGTTTTATTAATTTTATTTCTTCTGTATGGTATGAATTACTGTCTACATGCAGTTTGTGCACCCGTGTCATGCAACGCCAGCGGAGGTCAGAAGAGGTTGTCGATTACCCTGGAACTGGAAGTTCTCTGGAACCAGAGCTCGATGGTTCTTCGTCGCCATGTGGGTGCTGGGGATCGAACCGGGTCCTCTGTAAAAGATCGGTCGGGCACTCTTAACCGCTAGGCCACTCTCCAGCCTCATTGTGTTTTAAATGTGCAGCTTTGATTCCACTCCCATTACTCAGGAGACAGAGTGTGGAAATGATCTTTTCTCATTGAGTATAAGACAATAATGTGACTTTCTTCCCACAGATTGATCTCAGGACTTTTTTTCCTTTGTACATATGTTTGTGTATGCTTGTATGTATGTGTGCATGCACACATATGAGTATGGGTGTATGAGTATTTTGTTTTAACCCCTATAACTTTCTAAACTGTGTTTTAAAAAAGGACAGCTATAATCATTTAACAGATTCAACCTTTACAAAACTTGGTTTATACCTTTTGATGTTAACAATCTTTAATTGGATTTATGTAAATGTTAATATGCTTTAGTACAATTCTAAGAAGCCTCCGAGCTGGAACTGCCCCCTCCAACTCAGATGCAGCTCTATTAATTAGTTAAACTTATATGGTCATTTGTGTAATTTACTTGTCTTGGTTAAAAAATTACTGATTGTACAAATGCTGTTACAGGTAGCTACTTTATGGGTGTATAGTACCACTATCAACTACACTCCTCAATGCCTGAGACAAAAACTCACATTGGTTCTAAGCAATCATCTTATTTTAATTTATATATAAAGTATGGTTAAATGTGTATTGTAAAAAATTTAACAACTAAGTAAAGCATCTTTAAAACAGGGTTTTGTGCCAGGCCTGGTAAAAACCACTTCCAAGGACTGAAAGGAAAATGCTTGTTATAAAACCATTTTATAGAATTTATAGTATAGTTTGAAATCAGTATATACATTTATAGAGAGGTATTTCAGTAGAGATTTTTACAGAAATACAAATAAATAAATATAAGTACTGGACTTGATTTCTCTGAAGGTCTCTGAAGTCACAGTCTAGTAAAAGAATTTTAAGGAACATTTAAGATCTAAAAAAGATTGTCCACACCTGCCAGTCCTGCCAGCCCTTCCTCCAGGTCCCCCCTCTCCAAACCTCTGGCAGTAATCCCTGAGGTCTTTGGCCTGACCATCTCTGGCAGATAGATGTTACCCATTATACCCCATTTGGCACTTGACTCAAATCAAAACAAACAATGGTCAAACCCTCAAGGTTCTATTACAAAAACAAAAGGGGAGTCACATGATCAACTAAAGAAAGCACTATTTACCCTAAATATTTTAATTTTTCCAAAATATTTAAATTTTGCAAGGAAGACAGGCATACATCCCCTTTTCAGAAAGACAGGTCCTCATCTGTCGCCTATACCTAATACCTCCCCCAACAGGGAGACAATGATAATGACCCTCCAGGGAGTGTTTCCCCCCCTGAGGATGGCCCCTCTATTCTTCCCTCATGAGCAGCCCAGGATGAAAGTGAAGTTGCTCCTCCTGCTGCTGGCACTTGTCCCGCCCAGTGACAGGGGACTCAGAGACCCCAATGCAGACAGACAATGCCTAGAGGCTAGATCTGGAATTGTCCAAAACAAAATCAAAGAACACACAGCTCCTGCCCTACCTCCTTCCTCTGCTTGGATCCCTTCTTAGACTCTTCCTAATTCTTACCCTCGGGCCCTGCATGATTTAACAAAACCACTCAATTTATCCAGGGAAGGCTACATGCAGTAAAATAACATCAGGTCGAGGTCCACTATCACAGGCTCACCAGCCAGGAACCAGAGTCTTATGAATGGCCATCTTCATATGATCACCCGACTCCCGCCCTCCATGTGGCCAATGATGGGTAAGACCCCAGAGAGACTGGGGCAACCTAAGACAGGGCATGGAGAGGCTCTTTGGCAAACTGGAGTCATAGCACCCGAGGACAGGTAAGATCTTTTTGCACTCAGCCAACCTAAGACAAGGATCAAAACCTTAGCTGTTTATGACCCAATGATGGGTAAGACTGAGTTGCAAGAATAGACAACCTAAAACAGGGGCTATGTTTCTCCTCCTGCACTTACAAAAACAAAAGGGGGGAATTTGTTGGGCCCTGTGGGCCCTAGAGAATGCGGCCTACTGTAAACCCCTGAGCTCGGACTAGAATTTAGCAACCTGTCTCTGGCTGGTCACTTCCGCATAGGAGTGACTCAGCATAGCCCGACCTGAAAACGCCTACAACTGATGTGGTGAGTTAATATTGGCCCAAAGCTATCCCCCCACTCTACATATCTCCTCTCCCACCTTCCTTTCTCCACCCCGCCCACCAAGCATATATAAGCTGCTGCCTGACTCAATAAAGTATAAGCTGCTGCCTGACTCAATAAAATGAGTTCTTGCTTTGACGAAACTCCCAACCCCTGTGTGGTTCTTTTCAAGTCTTCAACACTCGCCATCCCGCTCAACCCCAGAGGAGAGACAGGCTGGCCTGGCTCTCCTCTCTGCCCTACCTGCTGGAGGACCCGGCAGATTAGTAATGTAGATCCCACAGCATCTTCTTTGCAATTATGTTTCAGAGCAGCTAGCTACTCCTCAGCTGTGAATTCCTTATCCAGTGGTGAATAAACTGTTGTCCTACTCTGGGATTTTCATAGTAATTTCAGATGCTTTGGGCTCTAGGTTGAGCATCCATAATCCAAACACTCAGAAATCAACCTTTATTCACAGCCCTTGGGAGGCAGGCAGTTTGTGAGATTGATGCCAGCTGGTCTACATAGATAGCTCAAGGCCAGCCTGGGACTGGGAACCCTGCTAAAAACACTTAGAATCTGAAATGTTCCAAAATCTAAAACCTTTGATCACTTCCATGATACTGTAAATTGAAAATTCCCCTTTAATCCCGGCACTCAGAGGCAGGCAGTCTGTGAGATTGATGCCAGCCTGGTCCACAGAGTGATTCCAGACCGCCTGTTTAAAAAAAAAAAAAAAACAAAAAAACGAATCTTGGGGCTGGGAGATGGCCAAGGAGTTAAGATGCCTGACTTCTCTGGCGACCTGGTTCGATCCCCAGGCACCCACATGGCAGCTAAGAACCGTCTGTAACTCCAAATCCAGGAGGACTCCAGTTCCAGGGGAATCTGACCCCCCTCTTCTGACCTCCGAGCATTGCACGACACAGGTGCACAAACCTGCATGTGGACGGTACATTCATGCACGAAGAATATAAAAGAAAAGAAAAAAAGAAAAAAAAAGATATCTCAACTGTCCCAAAACTGAAACCTGAGCCCTCTGTGACACTGTAAGTCGGAAATTCCACATCATGGAATTAGTTTGTCTATAAAATTATTGGGGGCTGGAGAGATATGGCCTTACGTTAAGAGTGCCGGACCGCTCTTACAGAGGACCCGGGTTTGATCCCCAGCCCCCACTGGCGGGCCGAGAACCGTCTGAAACTCCAGTTCCAGGAGAACTCCAGTTACTAAGGAATCAGACACCCTCTTCTGACCTCCGCGGCATTGCACGACACGGGTGCAAAACTTGCATGGGACAGTTACATTAATACACATACAGAAATAAATAAAATTAATAAAAAAAATTAAAAAAATTATTTGAATGTTGGTATAAAATTGTCTTCAGTTATTTTGCAAGGTATATAAGGAAAACAAATGAATTCTGTTCAGATTGCAGACACATCCCTGAGATACCTCATAAGTTTATGGAAAACACCCCCAAATTCTTTAAAATCCAAAATCCAACTCCATCTAGTTCTCAAACTTTGCAGGAGCATACACTAAATGTATTGACATGGGCACACCTTTGTTATGGCGCCACATATGCTACGATAAGATAGCTGTTTTGTTTTCCAAATCATTTTTCTTCTGTGACTCTGATTTTCAGTGTAACATGTTGTTGTTGTTGTTGTTGTTGTTGTTGAGACAAACCTAGAACTTACTATGTAGACCAGACTGGCCTGGAATTCACAGAGAAACACCTGCTTTTTCTGGGATTAAAGGTGCGTACTAGTACTTCCAGAAGCGACTACAGAAAAAATTGAGTTTTCACATAACTAAGCCAGGCATGACAGCACATACCTGTAATTCCACCACTCAGGATGCAGAAGCATAAAGATCTACATCCAAGGCCAGCCTTGGCCAACAGAGTTCCAGTCCAGCCAGAACTACAGAGTGAGACTCCGCCTCAAATAGAGATAAAGTCTAAGAAGTGAACTGTCGGGCTGGAGAGATGGCCTAGTGGTTAAGAGTGCCACGCTCTTACAGAGGATCTGGGTTCAATCCCCAGCACCCACATGGCGGCTGAGAACCATCTGAAACTCCAATTCCAGGAGAACTCCAGTTCCAGGGGAATCCGACACCCTCTTCGACCTCCGCGGATTGCTGACACGGGTGCACCAACTACATTGCAGGCAACGTACATTCATACACCTACAGAATAAATAAAATTTTAAAAAATTTAAAAAAATTAAATAAAACAAAACAAGAAATTTTGTTTAAAAAAAAAACAAAACAAAAAGAAGTGAACTGTCCTTTGATTGTTCTTAAACACTGATTTTGGAAACCTGCTCTGAGTCCATCAAATCTGCGCCATCTGCGCTGCACTCGGATGCTGGCCTCACGTTTTAAACTTTAAGGTGTTACAAGATTTTATTCCACTTAGGCCAAAGAATTGATTAAAACTTTAAAAGGCCATTTACAAGGACTGTTATGTCTCCCATCAATGAAAATAGAAAAGGAAGAAAAAAAAGGAAGGAATTAGCATAAGCTAATGGTACCTTCCAATTTAGTTCATTCAAAAACTCAGTTAATGCACAGCAATTTCTGATGATCAAGATGAAAATACAAAGTAAGAGGCTCAGGAGATGGATCAGCTAGTAAAGTGCTGGCCTTAAAAGCATGGAGATAGAAGTTGGACTCCCAGAACCAACATTTAAAAAGCAGGAGGTCATGAAGGTGCACACTTGTGATCCCAGCACGGTGGCAGGCCTGGAGCTAGACAGACGGCCGGCCTGCCGAGCCAACTTGGCAAGTTCCAAGCCAAGAAGACTCCACTCAGAACAAAACTAAGGTGAACCAGCACCGCAATGACCTCAAGGTTGATGCGCCTGCACACACATGGGACTATCTGTGCATAGACCCTACACCCACAAACACACACCTACATCCATATAAACACACTCAAACACAAGATCTAGTTCTCATGAAACTTCAAATTAAATAAAAATCTTTTGTGTGCTTATGCCTCCATGTATTTAAGCGCACCTGTGTCACTGAGCCATGGAGGACAGAGGAGAGTGCCAGGTCCCCTGGAACTGAGAGTTACCGATGGTTGTTAGCAATGTAGTGCTAGGATTTAACCCGGCTTCTGCAAGCAGCAGACAGTTGCTCTTAACAGCCAAGGCCATCCCTCTAGCCCCAAACTTCAAACTTTTAAAGTTCAAAGGACCAGTCTCAAGTGAGGCACATCTCTTTAATCCCATTTGGGAGGCAGAGGCAGGCGTATCTCTTCAAGTTTGAGGGCCAGCCTGGTTATCATAACAAGTTTCAGGCCAGCTGGTGGCACAAGGAGACCCTTCTTCAAAGAGACAGTAAAAAAAAAATGTAAAAACCCGAAGATTAGCCTTGTAGTAGACATTTACAGAGTAAATTCTTATTTTCAAAAGTGTGAGTTGGCTGAAGAGATGCTCAGTGGTTAAGAGCACTGACTGCTCTTGCAGGGAACCTAGAGTTCAGTTCCGATAACCATATGATGGCTAACAACCATCCCTTCCAGTTCCAGGAGATCTAACACACCCTCTTCTGGCTTCTGCAGGCAGTGCACAACATGGGTGCACTTACGTACATGTAGGCCAATAACACTCATACACATAAAATAAAAATAAAACTCGGGGCTGGAGAGGATAGTCTAGCGGTTAAGGCACCAATTCTCTGCAGAGGACCGGTTCGATCCCAGCACCCACATGGCAGCTAAGAACCGTCTGTAATTCCAAGTCCAGTTCCGGAAACTATCCAGTTCCAGGGGAATCCGAGACCCTTTCTGACCTCCGCGGCATTGCACGACACGGGTGAACAAACCTGCATGCAGACAGTACATTCATACACATACAAAAATAATAATAAATAAATTTATAAAAAATAAAAAATAAAAAAATAAAAATAAAAACTCAAGCTGGGCGTGGCAGCGCACACATTTAATCCCAGCACTTGGGAGGCAGAGGCAGGTGGATCTTTTTGAGTTCAAGGCTAGCCTGGTCTACACAGTGAGTTCCAAGACAGCTCAGCTACAGGGACACCCTGTCCCAAAAAGACAAAAAAAAAAAAAAGGAAATGGTTTACTTCTGGAGTTGGCCAGTGGCGTCCCACTGACCCTGGAACATTACTGACTATCACCATTGCTCTTGATTAACCTCTAGAACATGACAGTGACAGTAAGACCCTACTGCTGAAGAAACTATGCCCTTGAGCCATAGAACTTGGAGAAATCAAGCTGCCGCTGACTCGGAAGGTTCGGTCCTCACAGTGCTGAAAGATGTTGTGCAGGAGAGAAGTGACCACCCATCTTACCCAGCGGTGAACCCTGTGACAATAAGGACTGGCCTAGTAAGATATGCCTACTGCTGCAACAGTAGCAGGAATGTCACGGAGCAGCTGAACTCTTTTTGATTGGATTTATCGCCTGCTCCATGTGATGGAACCCATCTTGGCACTGATCAAGGCCAAGAACCTGTGGCTCCATAGGTTAAAGACTCTAGGGAAGAACCTACGAAACTACTAATATTAGTCTGCTAAATGGACATAGTATTAAACCAACTGCTAATGATATCGCTATACCCATAAATTGATGCATCTCTCAATCCTCATCAGAGAATCTTGCTTTTGCTGCAGATCAGGATTAATGCAGAGACCCACAACTCATCACAGTGCAGAGAATGAGAGACTGGAGTGCTCAGCCCTACATGGGTATCTGCATCACACCTCTTCCCCCAAGACTCCAGGGTCATGATAGAAGAGGGGGGTAGAAAGATTTTAATAGCCAGAGGCAGTGGGTAATTACAAGGAAACTTTGCTGCCCAGATGCAATGGGGCAGTTGTGCATATGAATTCAACAGTCTTAACAACATACACGAGATCTATGCAAGCTCAAGGTGGACAAAATCCTAGGTGGAGAAAGGATGAGGCTGGGGCTTGCTGGCCACCCAGCCGGGCAGAACCGGTGAGCTTCAGATTCAATGAGGAAGACACCTATGACAGTCTCTGGCCTCTATGTACATGCACACACATGCACCCACACACATGTACACATGCACACAAAGAAACAGGCAAATAGATTAAAAAATGACTTTTCCCTCTCACAAAGAAATATTAAGAGAGCAGACAGTGTCTTCAACCTTTTGTAGACGATATAGATTTTCATGTGGTGGAGACTGGGAACTGGTCACCACGGGCTATTTCACCTCTACCTGTATCTTTTTAGATCCTTAATGCTTCGCAATAAAAAAGAGGGGGGTTCTTTTTGAGCTAGGGTCTCCCTCTGGCCTCAGCTCTCCTTGAACTCACTATGTAGACCAGGCTGGCCCTGAAATCAGAGATCCACCTGCTTCTGCCTTCCACATACTGGGATTAAAAACATGCACCACCATACCCAGCTACAAAAAAAAAAATAAGATTTTTATTATCTGTGTATGAGTATTTTGTCCGCATGTATGTAAGTACACCACATGGATACAGTGCCCACAGAAGCAATAAAAGTGTTGGAACTCCTGGAACTGGAGTTACCGACAGCTTTTAGCCACCACGTGGGTCCTCTGAGAGAGCAATAGCTTCTCAACTTCTGAGCCATCTCTCCAGACCCTACAAAAAATCTGAACTGTTGCCAGTATGTATGAGCTTGAGGGTTCTACATAAAACCTCTGGCTTAATTTTTCTCTTGGAAATTTGTATTTGAGAATGCCTACAGTTCCCAGGGCCACAAATGGCTGGAGCTGTCTGATCTGCACTCTACAGAAACCTCCTTGCCACCCCCTATTCCTATAGTCCATAGGCTCTGGTGTGTGCACCCCTGTAAAGATACAGTAACCTCTCCGAACAAGCCTTATTGCAAAAGCTGGGTGCAGGATGTAACCTGACTGATCAAGAGTTGACAGAGGAAGTCAATCCCTAGGCTGGATGCTTCGGGCTGGGCATCACCTATGAGGCTCTGTAAACAGTAGAAAAGCTGAGCTCCAAGGCCTTTCTAGGCTCCCCAACAGGCCTTGGGCCTATGGTGAGAAGTAGCTGAAAAAAAATAGTATTTTTACTTTTATTATTTTTTCATTCAAGGTTTTTATTTCATTATGAAAGTTAAGTTCAGAGCTGGAGAGATGGCTCAGTGGTTAAGAGCACAGACTGCTCTTGCAGAGGACCCGGGGTTCAATTCCCAGCACCCATATGGCGGTTAAGAACCATCTTTAACTCCAGTTCCAGGGGAATCAGACTCGCTCTTCTGACCTCCGTGGCATTGCATGACATGGGCGCACCAACCTACATGCAGACAGTACACTCATACAAATAAAAAATTAACAAATAATAAATTATTTTTTAAAAGGAGTACAAAAGGCTGTTTGGGTATGACCTTGAAGCAGTTGTGGCTGCCTAAATGCGATCTGCACAAAGTCAAGCCAGTCAACATTCCAAGTGGGGGGGAGCTCTCAAGCCCCGGCCCCAGCAGAGGATTAGCAGATGACAGCTCCTAGAGAAGAAAAGTCAGTTTTCTTTAAGGGTAGGATCCCACTCTCAAAGAATGTACGAGCTGCACAAATTGCAAATTGCACTTGGTGGGTTTTTTTTTAAAGGGCATGAGGGGAGGGAGTTGATCTGAGAGGAGTTAGGGGAAGGAGTGGAGGTGCATAAGAACAAAATGGCAAAACATGGTGACACCTGCATGGTGGTGCATGCTTTTAATCCCAGCACTTGGGAGGCAGAGGCAGGCAGATTTCTGCATGTTCAAGGCCAGCCTGGTCTACATAGCAAGTTCCAGATGAGCTGGAAGGAGACCCTGTTTCAAGAAGACACACAGACACAGACACAGACACACACACACACACACACACACACACACACACAATATGAATGCATGTATGAAATTCTCAACAAATTAAAAATAAAAATAACCAATAAATGTAAACCATATTCCTTATTTAATTTACAATTATTTTTCCAGGCGATTAAAGATTATGGTACTTACAACATAAAGTTAGGGGGTTAAAGAGATGGCTTAGTGGTAAGAGCAGTTAATGCTCTTGTAGAGGACCCAGTTTGGTTCCCAGGACCTACATGGCAGCTAACAATCATCCCCAAATCGGGTTTCAGGGAATCCAATGCCCTCTTCTGGCCCCTGTGAGTATTGCACACAAACCAGCAGGCAAAAATCACACACATTAAATAAATCAAAAATATTTTTAAAGAAACAAGTTGAATGTTTTAAAAGAACCCATGTCCCCCACTGAGCCACCTCTGGGCCCCTGAAGCCTCCCCAGGTCCCCACCAGTTCCCAGGGTGCACCCCCCACATCTGGAGTCCATTGCCAGCTCCTGAGGTCTATCCCCTAGGACCAGTGGTTGACCTACCAAGATCTGAGATCTACTCCAAAGCTCCAGTGTTCCACCCACCAGACCCCAGAGTGCACTGGCCAGCCCGCGGCATGTATCCATCAGCTCCAGGTGCCCACTTTCCCCCATCAGCAGGGGTTCACCCCCAGGCTCCAGGAATGCACTCAGCTGGCCCTACAGTCCATCCTCAGGTACCAGGGATTTGCCCCCAGGCCCCCGGGGTCCACCTCAGGTATCAAATGTGTGCCCCCTGCCTCCTCCTAGGGTCCATCCTGTGGCTCCTGGGGACTACTCTCAGCCACCAGGGTTTACCCCTGGAATTGCAAAGTGCACCTAGCTCACAAGTCCCCCCATTCTGAGACATCCCCACTCTGCTCTGAGGACCCTAGAACATTCCCCCCTCCAGCTGCTCCTAGCAGTCCTGCTGTGAGCCACCTCTTCCCAGCCCAGCCCCTGGAAGGTTTTGTATTTTGTGCTGAACCCATTAAACAGCCTCCCTTGGGAGGTGGGGGCGATTACTTTATACAGTATGACCCACTTATAATATTCTACCATCCCTATAATCTGAAGAATTTTTTACTTTTATAACACTTTTCTTTCTTATTTATTATTATTATTATTATTATTATTATTATTATTTGGTGTTTGAGACAGGGTCTCCCTGTAGCTCCAGCTGGCCTGGAACTCAGATCCACCTGCCTCTGCCTCCTGAGTGCTAGGATTAAAGGCCTGCACCACATCACCCAGCAGAACATTTTCAATCATAAATAATAAAATCATAAGCCAGTACAGTGCTTGTCTGGAAATCCAAGTTCTTCTATCCCTGGAAAGCACATACAGGTGAAAGGAACCCACACTGCACAAGGTTGTCCTCTGACCTCCGCACACACACGCCATGGCAGGTGCAATCCCCTCCCCTATGAACTTTAGACAGCAGTAATGTCATCGTCATTTTTTTCACTTTCTCTTTATATTCCCAATTTTCAATATTCATTTTTTTGGTCTTTTTTTGAAATAGGGTCTCCCCTGCAGCCCCAGCTGTCCTGGAACTCTCTATGTAGACCAAGCTGGCCTTGAACTCAGAGATCCGCCTGCCTCTGCCTCCTGAGTGCTGAGATTACAGGTGTGTGCTACCATGCCCGGCAATATTCACTTTTATTGAGAGCCAAGTCTTGGGGCTCAAACTCAGATCGTTAGATATCATCCATAGGCTACTCCTGCTTTCAAAACATGTTTTTCTGAGGACTGGAGATGCATCTCAGCAGTTAAGAGACTGTACTGCTCTTGCAGAGGAGCTGCATCTCATTCCCCCAACCCCACATCAGGCTGCTCACATTGTAACTCCAGTTCCCGGGGATGTGTTGACTGGGGCCTTTATGGGCCCCCTCCACTTGTGTGCACAGACTCCCCCCATACACATAATTAAAAATAAAAATAAAACCTTTTTTTTGTTGGTTTTCTTTTTTTTTTTTTTGGTCTTTTTGAGACAGGGTCTCCTTGTAGCCCCAGCTGTCCTGGAACTCGCTCTGTAGACCAGGCTGACCTTGAACTCACAAAGATCCACCTGCCTCTGCCTCCCAAGTGCTAGGATTAAAGGCGTGCACCACCACGCCCAGCCTAAAAATAAAACCTTTTTTAAAAGTTGTTAGTAATATTGTTAAATGTTTCANCTCTGTGAGATTGAGACCAGCCTGGTCTACACATCAAGTTCCAGGCCAGCTATGGCTGTAGGAGACCCTGTCTCAAAAAGACCAAAAACAACCAAACCAAACCAAACTAACTTTTCCCAGGCAAAACTTTTTAAGATGGATGAAGAAATAATCATATTAGAAGCAACCATCTGTCCTCTGTAACTCTGAAAACAAAAAATACCTCAGTCTCATTTCAAGTAATTGGGCAATGACCACCTATGTCATACGAGTATTTTGTGAATAAACAAAATGGTAAAAACAGTAAGCCGTTAGTGTTTTCTTCCATTCCTTAGAAGGGAGAACAGATCCTCCATTTTGAAGTATCTGAGCTTACTACTGGGTTTTCTCATTCTCAGTGTTGGGATATCATGCAGACCCGGAAGTTTTAACGGTTTCCTTTACAAATTCAGTGTTCCCAACTTGAAAGTATCACTATCAGAAGAGAAAGGGAGGAAAGGCCAGCTGGAGCCCAGAGAGGTCAGATGATTTACTCGTCCACAGAATTTTTGTCTACTTTTCAATAATTAGGAAATAAACGAGATGTTTTCCCTTTACGGGGGATGAATACAATTACACTCTGGGGTAAAACAAAACCAAAAAACTGCTGCATGGAGAAATTTTTCCCACATTTTCAACCACTTATGAAAAGTCTGCAGTGTGTGACCCCAGCCCGCTGAGCTCGTGTCTGCTTTACATTCTAGCACGTGTCTGCAGCAGAGTCCACACATACCAACACACTGAGCAAACACATGCGCCTCCTAGGCTGTCACAAAGCTCAGCCAACAAGAGGGCACTCGGCTAGAGATAGGCCTGCCTATACACCAGGCTCTGCACCCCAACTTTCCCAGCACTCCCACAAAACACAAAGGGAAGGAGGAAGAGGAAGTGGTCAGTGCAAGGCCTGAGAGGACATGCAAAACCTTTAGTGTGCCAATGCAGCCAAACAAGCTGCCAGAGATGCTCCAGAACCAACTACGGTCTTCCCCACTGTATCCCTCAGGACAGAGAGCACAGACCCAACACCACGGCAGTCAGTCACCTCTGCTTCTTACAGCAGCTTCTCCTCCCTGCCTTCCTGTCCCCTTTCTTTCTTTATAAAGGGGCTGAACTATACTTTTTCTGTATTACTCTTTCATCATCTACATCTGAAACAAAATTTTATCCATACAATGTTGAAGCACTTTTCAAAACAGGATTGTTAACATCAGAGATCAGGAAGAAAGGTCTCCATTTAAGAGAAATACCCACATAGCCTGACCTCAAAGGGCCATTTCAAACATCCTGGACAGTTAACCTGGCCACAGAATCACTACTCAGTCTTTTGCTTCATTTTTCAAAGAGATAAAGAAAAGATACCATATTAAAAATATGCCTTCTGGTAATATTTAAACCCTATTAGGGGTTCTTAAGAAAAGGAATTATTGTTTATATCATAACACATTTTATATTATGTTGTAAAAAGGAAACAAACTTCTTGTACATCTCATTTAATTGGTAATATAACTACATCTTGGGGCTGGAGAGATGGCTCAGCGGTTAAGAGGGCCTACAGCTCTTGCAGAGGACCTGGATTCAATTCCCAGCACCCACATGGCAGCTAAGAACAACCAGGCATGGTGGCACATGCCTTCTTTAATCCTTTTAATCCACATGCCTTTGGATGGATGGATGATAGATAGATAGATAGATAGATAGATAGATAGATAGATAGATGATTGATAAGCTATCATCTATCTATCTATGTTATTAAACAACATATGGCCTGGCCACAAATATACAACATGCTTTAAACATGGAGTTTGAGTACATAGAAGCCAGGCATGGTGGCGGACACCTTTAATCTCAAGCACTCAGGAGGCAGAGGCGGGTGGATCTCTGTGAGTTCAAGGCCAGCCTGGTCTATACAGCAAGTTCCAATTCCAGGAGAACTCCAGTTCCAGGGGAATCTGACACCCTCTTCTGACCTCCACAGCCCTGCACAACACGGTCCACAGACCTACATGCAGTCAATACATTTATACACATACAAAAAGAAATAAAATTAAAATAAAATAAAATAATTTGGCAACATGAAGTAGGCCAAGGGAACATACAAGTTACTCATTCGCACATCACTTGGTGATAATTACTGTGTACTTTTTGGTGAGCTCTCAAATTCCTCTTCTTGGAAATACATATTTCACATAAACATATACAGAGAGATAAGTTTTATCATACTACATGTGTGTGCATATGTATATGCATTTATCTATATTTATATCTATATCTATATTGTGCTGGACACACCTTGGTTGAGGGATCCTCAATTGGGGAATTGGCTCCATTGGACTGGCCTGTGGCCATGTCTGTGTAGTATTGTCTTGACTGATGAGTTATGTGGGAGGGCCCAGCCCACTGTGGGTGGTACCACCCCAGGCAGATGGTTATATACAGTATAAGAAAGCAGGCTGGGCATGGGCCAGGGAAGCAAACCAGTAAAAAACATTCCTCCATTGGCCTGTGCTTCAGCTCCAGGTTCCAGCCCTGAGTTCCTATGGTGGGCTCCCTCAGTAATGAACTGTGACCCAGGAGATGTGAGCCAAATAAACCCTTTCCTCCCCAAGTCGTAATTGGTCAGAGTGTTTTGTCCCAGCAGTGACGAAGCAAACTAGAACATATATCTATATCTGTCTTTTAGTGAACTCTTCCTGTCCATGTGTCCAAGAACTTGTTTAGACAGAAGCATTAAACACAGTACTGCCACCCAATGTGGACAAACTGATTGAGGCTTTGCATTTTGGTTTGGAGGAATAGTAAAATCTCTAACCAAGCTCAAAGCCACATTCTGCAGATATATATTACAAACGTATACCATAAATCAGTCAGGATCTTGTGGTCCTAGGATTAGAAGAAAGGATTACACAGGTCTTTCTATAGATGTCTTTTTTCCTCATAAAGATGAAAATGTACATCATATCCAGCTAGCCATCCCTATATTTAGGTTCTTCTTCTGTGGTTTCAAACAACTATAGATGAAAAATGTTCCAAAGTGGGAGATGGTGACATACACCTATAATCCCAGCACTCAGAAGGGAGAAGCAGGTAGATTAGATATCTATGAGATTGAGGCCAGCCTGATCTACATGGCAAGCTCCAGGCCAGCTGGAACTACAAGGAGACAAATAAATAAATAAATAAATAAAGTTCTAAAAAGGGGCTGGGAAGATGGCTCAGCAGATACCTTGTACCTGTGCCTGCAACCTGATTTTAATACCTAAAACTCAACAAAGTGGAAGGAGAAAACTGACTTCCCTAAGCTGTCCTTAGATCTCAGTGGGTATGCTCTAGCATGTACTCATCCACAGATACATACAGATACACAAACACATACACTAAACAAAAAATGTAGTGAAAATTTTTAAATATTACAAAACAGACAACAACAACAAAACCCCACAGCAACTGTTTCTGTCCTGATCACCTTCATGTTATGTTCCTTGTCACTGTTCCCTAAACAACACAGTATAATGACTATTTATATAGACTTGAATTGTATTAGTACTATAACTAATCTGGATATGAATTAGAGCATCTGGATTATATGAACAGGTGACATGCAAAGCCTGTGTCATTTTATTTTATTTCATGTATTTATTTATTTTATTTTACTATTTTATTTTATTTTATTTTTTGCAGAGGGGCCCAGAACAACCCTCCAGGGATCCTATGAAACAGCTATATATAGACACATGAATTTTTCACACAGTTACTGAGCCCCATGCCTCTAAACATTAGTGGAATTTGGGGGCAGATCTGTACAGGGAGAAAAAACTGACAGCAGAAAGCCCCCTCAGATGGCAGTGCATGGACAGAGAACACAAAGGAGGACAGACCCAATTATCTTCTTTAGGATAGAGCTAGCTAAGCCACTACCTAGCCACACAGGTCTTTACCTAGAAGGTCTTTACATGGTACTCAGTCTATGAAAGAATGAACTAAGTCTTTCTTACTAACCATAATAACAAGAAATTACAGATTGAGAAACAGAAAAAGATAAGTAGACAAAGAAAAAGGGAAGTGCATGGAATAAGGCAAACATGCGCCACTGTTCTTCCAGCTAGTTACAGGAAGCAATATTTCCATGTGGGCAAAGGCTGTAATTTCACCACTGTGACTGGAGCTGGAACTCTCTTTTAACTATCACAGTATCCAAGTGTAGACAGGTTTATTCAGAGTTTAAAAAAAAATAAAACTCAAAAGGCGATTTTAATTCGTGTCCATCTGTAAAGGGGATCTCTTCCTAGGGCCCCATAATGACATTCAGTGGGATATTACACTTCACCGTATGGCTAATTTGCACAGCAGGCCCAAAGCAGGATTTTCTTTCATTAGTATTGCTCTAAAGATCAGACTGCAAGAACTTGTGTAAAGAACAAAACAACCCCAAGATGCCCCCTATTGCTTAAATCTAGAAACATTCCATCCCCAGATGTAATAAAGGCCCCTTCAGAGAATTCCTGCAGCAAGGTCATACATGAGTCAGGATGGTGTGTCACAGCTCCAGGAACCTATACTAGGGGTCTGAAAATGCCTCCATTTCAAGAGCCACAACAATATCAAAATGCTTCAGAAAATAAGCCATGAAGAAAAGGTCATTGCTTTGGTTGACAATTTATCATTAAGAATATCACTGTTTTCAAGCTGGGCTTGGTGGCGCACGCCTTTAATCCTAGCACTTGGGAGGCAGAGGCAGGTGGATCTTTGTGAGTTCAAAGCCAGTCTGGTCTACAGAGTGAGTTCCAGGACAGCTGGGGCTACAGGGAGACCCTGTCTCAAAAAGACAAGACAAAAAAAAAAAAGCAAAGAATATCATTGTTTTCAAATGCTTCAACTTTCTATTTCACTCAAAGCCTACAAAACTGAATCTGCATAAACTTCTGACCCTTTCTGCAGAGGCAGTCTGACATTCTGGCAGAGTCCTGTTTGTTTTTAAGATGGCCAGTATAACCTGGATTTGTCTTGGCATTTCCTCCTGCTGTGATACCTAGGCATAAACCAAGGAAGAGCATCCCCTCTGGGGTTTAAACAGAAAAAGAAAGGAATCTAATGTCTAATGATTATGGAGTAGAGTCTGCTTTTGAAGAATGTAAACATTATGATTAACAATCTTGGCCTCTGTAATTAGCTTTTCCCCCTCACCCCCCCCCACCAAGACAGAGTGTTAATTTACTAAATATTTTAACAAAGAGTCTTTTATTATCTCAAGAACAGTCAGTGCTCTAACCACTGAGTCATCTCTCCAGAGATGCCATAGTTTTTAAATTTAATCTTAGAAGAAGAAAATGATCAAACAAGTACTAACTTCTAATGTCATGTATGCTAAAGTGCTTCGAAGTAAACTGAACAGATGTCTCAAATTTACTTTGAAATTCATAGAAAAAGATGTGATAGGTTGATAGATGGATATGTATAAAATAAAGCAAGTATGATAAGATGCTAATTATAGAATCTGGGTGGTAAATATGCATGCTGATTATACAATTTTTCCATGAGTTAGAAAATTTTCAAAATGGAATGTTAAGAATATAGTAAACTTTGATCTCTCACTCAAATTACTTTTGTTCAGTCTCCAGAAATCCTCTCAACTGTGGTAGGCAAAGAGGACTTCGCTCTGCTCCTACCACCAGATAGGCACACTCAGTTGAAGTAGAAGCAAGCGTGACAAGAGTGCAGACTGCTCTCAAAGGATGAGCAAAACAAGAGCTCACAGGGGCAAACCCATCAAAGAGTGGTTACACTACTTCAGACTGTCACAGTCCCTTCCCTTGAGCCTTAAAAAGAAAGCACTTCCAACCAGTACTAAATCCGCTTTTGGGGATTCTGCCGCTAACACCCAAATAAGCCCTTACATTCTTAGGCAGCTTTTCTGCCCTAAGTAGTACCGTCTGACAAACACACACGCACAGCTTTGAATCATAGCATGGGACAAATTTATGGCATAAGGAAAACATTAAAGTATTCACTTTCTCTCTGGAAACAAAACAAAACAAAACAAAAAAAAAAAAAAGAGTACGGACTTATAAACAATGCCTGAAAGGCATTTCAGCAGCTTAATCCACATAGGACTTGTTTTACTTTTTGAGACAACAACAAGAATTTGGCTTAATAAGGAGAACAGAATAAATACTTTTATGGAAATCATTTAACATTTTAAGAGGTTTATTTACATGTGACAAGCCCAACAAGATCCAACTTGTACACACACGGCAGCTCTTATGAGGCATCCAGTGTTGATTGCCTTCTCATGACAATACCACCAGGCAGGACCCATCTGTCAGCATTTCCATCAACAACTACATTTGCTGGACATAATAATTCCTTTTTCTCAGTTTTCTACAGAGAAAACCACTTAGCTGGTTCTCAATATTCAGGCTTAGTCAATACTTTTTCCTTTGAGTTCCATCAGAAATAGACTTCCTTGGATATCTTCAGTTGTTGAAGTCTGACAAGAATCATGATCCCCAAACCACCCAGAGAACAGGGCAAGAATATCATACTCAAATAGACAAAACCAAGGGGTAGAAGAAGGGAGATGCTCTCATATAGAAAAACTGCTATTTTACTGGATATCTTAGAATATATGATTATGATCTGATGATCCCACTGAAGAAAAACAATTTATGAAGAAAGCCCAAAATATTTTGCCAGGGTGTGTGTAGGCAGTACCTGTCAGAGTCCAAGTTTCAAAGATAGCAAATCAGTGCTGTACTCTGAGACTTATACCATCTATAAAATTATCCAACCTCCTCTACTAATATTCAAAGGTTTTGCCTTCTCACATAAACAAGATTGAAAATTGTTTTTGCAGTCTCATTCTTTCTGGTGACAAACAATGGCCTGAACAGTATATATTCAGGGCATCCTCACCCCTAAACAAAATAATATATACAAATAAAGAATGTATATCCTATATATATCCTATATACACTAAAATCATAAAATCTTAGTTTCTTCCCCAACTTTCATTTCTGTGTTTTTCTTACTGCACAATATTTTATGACTAGTCTGTTAAATAACTGCTTGGCATTCGCTATTATTAGAACCTTAAGTAACCTTCCAAAGACCAATGTGTCAAAGGCTCAAACAGCATCTTAGTGTGGGCCCACACCTGAGAGATGGCGGAAACTTTAGGGAGTAGGTCCAAATAAGAGATCTTAGGATCCTTGGAGCACTGCCTTAAAAAGGATTGACTAGGGGGCTGGAGAGATGGCCTAGCGGTTAAGAGCCCTGACTGCTCTTGCAGAGGAGCGGGGTTCGATCCCCAGCACCCACGTGGCGGCAAGCCGTCTTTGACTCCAGTTCCAGGGGAATCCGGTGCCCTCTTCTGACCTCCGAGACTGCAAGAGCAGTCAGTCGTCGCTCTTAACTGCTAGGCCATCTCTCCAGCCCCCTCTATATGCTTTCTATTGCTCCCAACTTACCTACAAACTTCAAACTCCAACACAGAACACAAAAATAACATCCTTCTTTAAGGATGGGCCCTTATGAAATTGAGGAAACTCTCCTACAGGTTCCACTCCTTACTACACACTGATTTCAGAGTTCAGGAAAGTTATAAACCAAGAACTGTGAACACACATACAAGAACAAAATTTAGACAAGATCAGCGTGTTCAGGGTGGTATGGCCATATGGTGGTGCCCACCTTTATTCCTAGCACTTGGGAGGCAGAGGCAGGTGGATGTCTGTGAGTTCTAGGCCAGCTGGGTCTACAGAGTGACCCTGTCTCAAAATAATAATAATAATAATAATAATAATAATAATAATAATAACAAAAAAGAACAAAATTTAAAAACACTTCCAGTTACTTCACTAAATCTACTTCAAAAACACTAGAGTAAAGTAAGTCAAAAATCTAATCATTAACTAGAAAACTAAATAATTTCAAACTTTCCAGTCCTGAAACAAAATAATAGAACATTAAGTATAGCTATCTCCAACCTGTCCTAAAAAGAGTTAGCTTAACAGCAACTGAAACAAAATAACACATCCAAATCTGTATGTATTTTTACTTCATAAATAAGTTTAAAATGCACATAATCTTTGATACTGAAGTTTCAAATATTTCTTGTGTGTATACATATGCATTTTCATGTATGGGAGTGTACACGCACACAACACATATGGAAGTCAGAGAACAGCCTCAGATATCAGTTCTCAGGTCCCCACCATCTCTGTTTGAGTCAGGGTCCTTCACTGGCTTGGAAGTTTGCCACTTATGCTAGGCTGGCTGGCCCATGAGATTCCAAAGACCTGCCTGCATAGGCTTCCACCATGCCCAGCTATTCATGTGGGATCTGGAGGTCCAAGCTCAGGTCCTTCAAGTGCTGTACCTACTGGGCCATCTCCCTAGCCTTCACATAATTCATATGTGTATGTGAGCATGTGTTGTTTCAGTAACTTGCTATTGTGCTGCATTTTAGGACAGACAAAGATTCTGTGAAAACACAAAAAATAAATATAAAAATTTACATCTATTACCTTAATAGGTTTTTTTGTGGGTTTTTTTTTGGGGAGGGGTTGTTTTGTTTTCATTTTTGGTCTTTTTGAGACAAGGTCTCCCCACAGCCCCAGGTGTCCTGGAACTCACTTTGTAGACCTGGCTGGCCTTGAACTCACAGAGATCTGCCTGCCTCTGCCTCTGCCTCTGCCTCTGCCTCCCCCAGTGCTGGGATTAAAGGTGTGCACCACCATACCCAACTCTTCAGTGCTTAATAATTATTTCTAGTCACACTTTGACCTATCTATATTAGTTACCTTTCTAGGGCTGTGATGAAACACCATGATCAAGGCAACTTATAGGAGAAAGACTTTATTTGGCTATGGTTCCAGAGGGAGAGGCCACAATGGCCAATAGAATGATGAGCTCCAGTTGATGCTAAGGGACAATAGAATGATGAGCTCCAGTTGATGCTAAGGGACAATAGAATGATGAGCTCCAGTTGATGCTAAGGGACAATAGAATGATGAGCTCCAGTTGATGCTAAGGGACAATAGAATGATGAGCTCCAGTTGATGCTAAGGGACAATAGAATGATGAGCTCCAGTTGATGCTAAGGGACAATAGAATGATGAGCTCCAGTTGATGCTAAGGGACAATAGAATGATGAGCTCCAGTTGATGCTAAGGGACAATAGAATGATGAGCTCCAGTTGATGCTAAGGGACAATAGAATGATGAGCTCCAGTTGATGCTAAGGGACAATAGAATGATGAGCTCCAGTTGATGCTAAGGGACAATAGAATGATGAGCTCCAGTTGATGCTAAGGGACAATAGAATGATGAGCTCCAGTTGA
>VZQC01002037.1:169467-197709 GCA_009823505.1 Rhizomys pruinosus | reverse complement strand
CTTTCTTTCTTTCTTTCTTTCTTTCTTTCTTCCTTCCTTCCTTCCTTCCTTCCTTCCTTCCTTCCTTCCTTCCTTCCTTCCTTCCTTCCTTCCTTCCTTCCTTTCTTTCTTTCTTTCTTTCTTTCTTTCTTTCTTTCTCTTTTTTTCGAGACAGGGTTTCCCTGTAGGCCCAGCTGTCCTGGAATTCACTCTGTAGACCACGCTGGCCTTGAACTCACAAAAATCTGCCTGTCTCTGCCTTCCAAGTGCTAGGATTAAAGGTGTGCGCCACCATGCCCAGCCTCCAGATTTTTCATTGCTACTGATGACTACCTTAAATTCCAAGAGAAGCAGAACCAAGACATACATTTGAGCCCAAGGAATTTTATTTTGAAAAGACCTCAGGAAAACTACTAGGGACGTGAGGCAGTGAGGCTGAGAAAATCAACACGGGATATGTTAGCAGTGCGAACTACTAGGGATGTGAGGCAGTGAGGCCGAGAAAAATCAACACAGGATCTGTTATCAGTGTGGACTACTAGGGACGTGAGGCAGTGTGGCACAGAAAATCAACACAGGATCTGTTATCAGTGCGGACTCAACTCCACAGTGAGCTCCGAAAATGACAGACCGCCTGCCTCAGAGGATTCTATATCCTGCTCCCGTCTGGTACACAATACAGTTTGGATATTTTTATACCAATCTTAACAGATTATTGACTGAGGGACACTGGAACAGAGACCAAGAGGAGAAAGCATCCTGTTTATTAAATTTCATATTCACATCAATTATCCCAATTCTCAGCTCTAAGAATTTTAGCCCAGAGCAACAGGATAGAAAGGTATGTGTTATTTCATGATTAGGTAAACCGAACTAAAAGCTGTATCTAGCTGCAACTACAGTAGACTTCTGAAAGGTAAGTACAACCTGAATGTGCCTTGGGCCAATAATCTGAGCACCTTATAGGTTACTCTCACAACATATATCTTAAATTCATTGGCTCAACAACTTCACTTACCAAAGTATCTATTCCTAAATCTCCACTCCTATCTCTGTAGGAGACTCACTTTGCTGTACTGAACCGCCTCCCTTTCTAATATCTAATTTGTTTAAAGGAGTAGACGCAGTAAAAGGACTATAATCCTCAAAATATCAATGTTCATTCTGAGATTCTAAGGTATACATGATGGCTTGGTTACAAAATAAAGTTAGATCAATACTATGTCAGAATGGTTGAATCAAGGCTCAATGCTAGGCTCCTTTCTCTGGGGCTTATTTTTTCCCTAGGAAGTTATAATCTCTCCATGAGATCAAATTACTTTACCCCAATTTTATTTAATTAATTAATTAATTTTATGTGTATGAATGTACTGTCTGCATGTAGGTTGGTGCATCCAAGTTGTGCAATGCCACGGAGGTCAGAAGGGGGTGTGGGATTCCCCTGGAACTGGAGTTAAAGATGGTTCTTAGCCACCATGTGGGTGCCGGGAATTGAACCTGGGTCCTCTGCGAGAGCAATCAGTGCTCTTAACCTCTGAGCAATCTCTCCAGCCCCTCCAATTTAAATATACACAACAAGGCTAGAGGTGTAGTTCAGTAATAAATAGAATGCTTGACTGGCATACACAAGGCCCAAAATAAAATGTGGACAAAGGTTTACTGTTTTTCTCAATGCACCAAACAAATGGGAAATGCATCTAGGTACATGCTTTAGTGTTCTTAAGATTCCCTGGCCAGTTAAGGAAACTATCTCCAATTCATACACGAAACAGCCAGTGGAGTGGAGGATTACCTTAGCTTCTTATTCCACCTGGGTATATCTCAGCCATGTTTTACAAAGTGGGATTCTTGCAGGGCGTGGTGGCGCACGCCTTTAATCCTAGCACTTGGGAGGCAGAGGCAGGTGGATCTTTGTGATTTTAAGGCCAGCCTGGTCTACAGAGTGAGTTCCAGGACAGCTGGGGCCACAGGGAGACCCTGTCTCGAGAAGAAAAAAAAAAAATAAAAAAAAATAAAATTAAAAAAACAAAGTGGGATTCTTCACAGCAGGAGGGCAAAGATAGTGTATTAAAGCCCAGGAACTAAATAAAGCTTAAGTTCAAACTCGTTTACATAGCTAATCTGCCCAGAGAAACTTTTTCTCAGTGCACTTACCTCCTACTTCATAAGGTAGGGCAGAAAAATCACTGATCTACTTCACAAAAATGTCAGCCATAACTACAAAATCTATAAACAGACTCACCCACAGGCTGAGTTCCAACTCCTGGGAGAGGTCTTGAGTTCAAACATAAGTCATTACAATGTGCCATCTTGACTATACCAACTATACATCCCAGAACTCCTTTCCCTATTCATTTCTAATTAAGGTGGAATACAAGTGACTTTCCGGTCCAAGATTTAGAGAGTACAGTGAAGTAATAGCCACTCTGTAGTTCACACATAACACATTTATCCACTAATGAGACCTTTTGACAGGGGGTAGCAGCCAAACCTACAATTGCTCTACTTTCCCCTGAATCCTGGGTCCAAAGAGAAGGGACCAGCTCCTCCTGCAGGATACCATCATCATTGAGGGCAGAGGCAGCAAGAATGGTTTCAGTCCATCCTCCTGGGCTCCAGCTCACACGTGGACTAGGTCAGTATCTTTTTTTCTATATGCTTTCTATTGCTCCCAACTTACCTGCAAACTTCAAAGTCTAACACGGAACACAAAAATAACATCCTTCTTTAGGGATGGGCCCTTATGAAATTGAGGAAACTCTCCTACAGTTTCCACTCCTTAACTATACACTGATTTCAGAGTTCAGGAAAGTTATAAACCAAGATCTGTGAACACACATACAAGAACAAAATTTAGACAAGATCGGCGCAATCAGGGTGGTATGGCCGTATGGTGGTGCACGCCTTTATTCCTAACACTTGGGAGGCAGAGGCAGATGGATGTCTGTGAGTTCCAGGCCAGCTGGGTCTACAGGGAGACCCTGACTCAAAACAAAAATAAAAACAAAACAAAAGAACAAAATTTAAAAACACTTTCAGGTACTTCACTAAATCTACTTCAAAAACACTAGAGTAAAGTAAGTCAAAAATCGAATCATTAACTAGAAGACTAAATGATTTCAAACTTTCCAGTCCTGAAACAAAATAATAGAACATTAAGTATAGTTATCACCAACCTGTCCTAAAAAGAGTTAGCTTAACAGCAACTGAAACAAAATAACACATCGAAATCTGTATGTATTTTTACTTCATAAATAAGTTTAAAATGCACACAATCTTTGATACTGAAGTTTCAAATATTTCTTGTTTGTACACATATATGCATTTTCATGTATGGGAGTGTACATGCACACAACACATATGGAAGTCAAAGAACAGCCTCAGGTATCAGTTCTCAGGTCCCCACCATCTCTGTTTGAGTCAGGGTCCTTCACTGGCCTGGAAGTTTGCCACTTATGCTAGGCTGGCTGGCCCATGAGATTCCAAAGACCTGCCTGCATATGCTTCCACCATACCCAGCTGTTCATGTGGGATCTGGAGCTCCAAGCTCAGGTCCTTCAAGTGCTGTACCTACTGGGCCATCTCCCTAGGCTTCAGATAATTCATATGTGTATGTGAACATGTGCTGTTTCAGTAACTTGCTACTGTGTTCCATTTTAGGATAGTCAAAGATTCTGTGAAAACACACAAAAAATATAAAAATTTACATCTATTACCTTAATAGGTTTTTGTGTTTTTTTTTTTTTTTTTTTTTTTTTTTTTTTTTTTTTTTTTTTTTTTTTTTTTTTTTTTTTTTTTTTTTTTTTTTTTTTTTTTTTTTTTTTTTTTCTTCTTTTTTTCTTTCTTTTTTTTTTTTTTTTTTTGTCTTTTTTCTGGAACATGGTGTCTGGCGTTCCTGTAGTTTCTCTCTTCGAGTCTGGGTTTTTCCTTGGGATTTGCATCGTTCTGTGAGAACCAGGCTGTACTTTGAACTCGACATATGAAAATGGTGGCGGTGCCTTTGGTTCTCTCGCCTCCCGGAAGTGCTAGAGTTAGGTAGGTGTGCGCCCTCACTTTTATTGTCCCATGTCTCCTACAGTACCTCTTTTAACTATTGCTAGGCTTTGATGTCCACTATTAAAACTTCGCAAGTGCAGCACAGTTACGAAACTTCAACGTCACCATTAGGATCGTATTTTTTTTTTTGGCAAGATAACCATAGGAATGTTTGAAATTTTTTATTGAAAAGATCTATCTAGGAAAAACTTACGTCGGTGACGTGAGGTCATTGAGGCACAGAAAAATCACACACAGGATCTGCTTATCAGCAGCTGCGAGATGCATCTCACTGATTTGGATTTTGGGTGGTTTGAGTAGTCAAGTGTGGTTGAATGTTTTAGGCAAAGGTCATCTAACCACCCAGGGATTCTTGTTGTTCAGTGTGGAGTAACTCTGGGATTGGTGAGGCAACCGTGAGGCACCAGAAGAAATCACCACAGGGATGCTGTTATCAGTCCGCAAGGCTACGTAGTGGAGCGGTGGAAGGGGCCCAGTTGGGAGGTTCGCGGAGAAACACAGGATGTCTTTGTTATCAGTGCAGACTACTAGGGACGTGAGGCAGCATGGCACAGAAAATCAACACAGGATCTGTTAGCAGTGTGGACTACTAGGGACGTGAGGCAGTGTGGCACAGAAAATCAACACAGGATCTGTTATCAGTGCAGACTCAACTCCACAGTGAGCTCCGAAAATGACAGACCGCCTGCCTCAGAGGATTCTATATCCTGCTCCCGTCTGGTACACAATGCAGTTTGGATATTTTTATACCAATCTTAACAGATTATTGACTGAGGGACACTGGAACAGAGACCAAGAGGAGAAAACATCCTGTTTATTAAATTTCATATTCACATCAATTATCCCAATTCTCAGCTCTAAGAATTTTAGCCCAGAGCAACAGGATAGAAAGGTATGTGTTATTGCATGATTAGGTAAACCAAACTAAAAGCTGTATCTAGCTGCAACTACAGTAGACTTCTGAAAGGTAAGTACAACCTGAATGTGCCTTGGGCCAATAATCTGAACACCTTATAGGTTACTCTCGCAACATATATCTTAAATCCATTGGCTCAAAAACTTCACTTCCAAAGTATCTATTCCTAAATCTCCACTCCTACCTCTGTAGGAGACTCACTTTGCTGTACCGAACCACCTCCCTTTATAATATCTAATTTGTTTAAAGGAGTAGACACAGTAAAAGGACTATAATCCTCAAAATATCAATGTTCATTCTGAGATTCTAAGGTATACATGATGGCTTGGTTACAAAATAAAGTTAGATCAATACTATGTCAGAATGGTTGAATCAAGGCTCAATGCTAGGCTCCTTTCTCTGGGGCTTATTTTTTCCCTAGGAAGTTATAATCTCTCCATGAGATCAAATTACTTTACCCCAAATTTTTATTTAATTAAATTATTTATATATTTTAATGTGTATGAATGCTATACGTGCTCCTGCATTGTCAGCGTTGGTCGCATCATGTTGCTGCAAATGGCCAACGGGGGTCAGAAGAGGATGTGGGATTTCCCTGGAATGGTGTTAAAGACAGTCTCTACTGCCACTGTGGGTGCTGGGGAATCGAAACCGGGTCCTCCCGAAAGGCGAATCAGTGCTCCTCTAACCTCTGACGCAATCTCCTCGCAGCCCTGCCAATTTAAATATACACAAAAAGGCTGGCAGTGTAAGCTCAGTATCACAATGAATGCTTGACTGGTACCACAAGGCCCAACTAATGTGGACAAGGTTCTTCTGTCCTTATCCTCAATGCACCAAACAAATGGGAAATGCATCTAGGTACATGCTTTAGTATTCTTAAGATTCCCTGGCCAGTTAAGGAAACTATCCCCAATTCATACACGAAACATCCAGTGGAGTGGAGTATTACATTAGCTTCTTATTCCAGCTGGGTTTATCTCAGCCATATTTTACAAAGTGGGATTCTTGCAGGGCGTGGTGGCGCACGCCTTTTAATCCTAGACTTGGGAGGGCAGAGGCAGAGTGGATCTTTAGTGAGTCTCAAGCCAGCCTGGTCTACGAGTAAGTAGTCCCAGGACAAGCCTGGGCCTACCAGGGAGACCCTGATCTCAAAAAGAATAAAAAGGAATAATAATAATTAAAACCAGGCATAGTGGGATTTCTTCACAGCAGGAGGGCAAAGATAGTGTATTAAAGCCCAGGAACTAAAATAAAGCTTAATTCAAACTTTTGTTTTCCATAGCTATCTGCAGGAAACTTGTTTCTTCAGGTGCACTTACCTTCCTCTAGGATCTATAAGGTAGGGCAAAGAAAAAAATCACTGATCTACTTCACAAAAATGTCAGCCATAACTACAAAATCTATAAACAGACTCACCCACAGGCTGAGTTCCAACTCCTGGGAGAGGTCTTGAGTTCAAAGATAAGTAATTACAATGTGCCATCTTGACTATACCAACTATACATCCCAGAAATCCTTTCCTAATTAAGGTGGAATACAAGTTACTTTCCTGCCCAAGATTTAGAGAGTACAGTGAAGTAATAGCCACTCTGTAGTTCACACATATCACATTTATCCACTAATTAGACCTTTTGACATGGGGTAGCAGCCAAACCTACAATTGCTCTACTTTCCCCTGAATCCTGGGTCCAAAGAGAAGGGACCAGCTCCTCCTGCAGGATACCATCATCATTGAGGGCAGAGGCAGCAAGAATGCTTTCAGTCCATTCTCCTGGGCTCCAGCTCACACGTGGAGTAGGTCAGTATCTTTTTTTCTATATGCTTTCTATTGCTCCCAACTTACCTACAAACTTCAAAAGTCTTAACCAGGAACCGACAAAACACTACCCAACATCCCCTTCCTTTAGGGATGGGCACTTTTGAAATTGAGGGAACCTGCTTCCATACAGTTTTCCACGTCCTTAACTTATACACTGATTTCAGGATCTCAGATGAAAGTTTAAACCAAGATCTGTGAAACATCCATACGTAAGGAACAAAATTTAGATCAGATCGGTGCGTTCAGGGGTGTATGCGCCATATGGTGGTGGCATCGCCGGTTTATCCTGAGCACTGGTGTTGGGGAGGGGGCGCCGAGGCAGGGCGGATACCTCTGTGAGTTCCAGGGTACACCCAGATCTGTGGGTTCCCTACATGGTGAGGCCCTATCTCAAAAAAAATAAAAAAAATAAAATAGAACAAAATTTTCAAAATAGGCTTTCAGGTACTTCACTAAATCTACTTCAAAAACACTAGAGTAAAGTAAGTCAAAAATCTAATCATTAACTATCAAGACTAAATGATTTTGCAAACTTTCTCAGTCACTGAGAATTAAAATAATAATAGAACATTAGCATATAGCTATCACCAATCCTGTCCTGAGAGAATGGTAAAGAAGTTAGTTTTAACAGCAACTGGAACAAAATAACATTCCAAAGTCCTTGATTTTTTACTTCATAAATAAGTTTAAAATGCGCACAATCTTTGATACTGAAGTTTCAAATATTTCTTGTTTGTACACATATATGCATTTTCATGTATGGGAGTGTACATGCACACAACACATATTATGGAAGTCAAAAGAAACACATCAGGTATCAGTTTCTCAGGTTTCCACCATCCTGCTGTTTGAGTCAGGGTCCTTTGCCACCTGGCCTTGGAAGTTTGGCCTACTTATGCTAGGCTGGCTTGCCCATGAGATTCCAAAGAACCTGCCTGGCAGTACGCTTTTCCACCCATGGCCTCAGTGTTTATGTGGGATTGGATCCAACTCAGGGTCTTCAAGTTGCTGTACCTCTGGGGCCATCTCCCCTAGCCTTCCAGATAAATCATTGTGTATTGTGAGACATGTGACCTCATCCTGCGGGTCAGTCAACAGTGTCCTGGGAGAGAAGGAGTGAGGGGAAGGGGCAAGAGATGCAAGGTATGGAGACAAGACAGGTTCTGATCAAGTCTCTTTTATTGTAGGAACACAAGTAGAATATAAAGAGTAGGGAATGCAGAAGCATTCCTAAAACCACAGGGCACCTCTGTGCTTACATATTGGAAAGAATGGGCAGATACAGATCTTTACTTAAGGTGAACATTTTGCAACACCTCCTGTGAAAAGTTACATAATGGACTGCAACCTCCTCATGATTATTACAGTGCTGGGAAACTGCTAGTGGAAAATTACTAGATGGCTAAAATCGTCCGAGAGCCCCACAAACACGTGTTGTTTCAATAACTTGCTATTGTGTTCCATTTTAGGATAGTCAAAGATTCTGTGAAAAACAAAATAAATATAAAATTACATTTTAACTCTTAATGGGAGGTTTTTTTGTGGGGGGGGGTTTGGGAGGGGTTTGTTTTGTTCTGGTTTTTGGTCTTTTTGAGCAAGGTCTCCTACAGCCCCAGCTGCCCTGGAATTCAACTTTGTAGACCAGGCTGGCCCTTGNGGATTCGAGTTGCCCTGTCAGGATTCCAACAGCAGATTGCGAAGGCCTAAAAGATCACATGTGTCCTTCACCCTATGATGGTCCCCGTAATACAATGTATCTAAGTAACATGCATTGTCTTAAGTTACAGTACATTATGGTAGTCTTAAGCTCGCTATTGTCATTCATCTGTCTTTATCTAGAGTTAACATGGACTCCAATGAAAGCAAAGGATGAATGTCATTCATAACTGCGTATTCGTAAGACACCCAGAAGACTGTTCAAGCCTTACCTTTCAGTGTTTGCTGTTTAATGAGGTAGAGACAGCTGGTCGTTGAAACTCTAAAATTAGAGTACGTGGAAACCCTATCAGAGTAAATATGACTATTAGGCATAGGTGTTGGTGATATCGTAGGTACTTCTTTATCCAGAGCTTAAGACTAAATTGAACTCTTAAGATTGTTTTTCCACGGTATTGGGACTACGCAGTGAAGTCTTCATCGTCAGCTTATACTGATGAAGATCACCATTCTGGTCCTTCTACAGTAGTGGATAGAAGGTCACTAGGACCGGATGGTCCCCATGCGCCTGTGCGTAACTACAAGCACTGACTGATTGGCACTGTGCTACCTACGTTTGTAAAGGACTTGGGTAAAGGTGGTGCTGTATTCCGGCCACCAGCACACGGATTTGCTGTATCATAGACGAACCCCCATGCAGTTCACTGGTGTTGTTAGAAAGAGTAAACGTGAAGAGAAGAAAAAGAACCCTCACCAAGAAGGATACTGGAGATCTCTGAATCAAAGAACTTAACATGTCAAGTAAGCTTTCACATGCCAATTTCAGGATATCCTTCACAGGACCAGGCCACAAGTTCTCGTCCAGGTTGTCGCACGCACACGATAGCCTTTAGTTCCACTCTGATGCACCATCATATGTGTATTACTTCCTCCACTTCATAAATCGACTAGGAACTACGATCACAGTCCTGCCAAGTCCCCACTAAGACCAGCCATAAGGAAGAGGAGTCCACCTCAGTCACACTCGTCGAGCATGACGAGGAGGTGAGGTCGTGTACATAACACACCATGTTATTCCCCCATCCCATATTTCTCACCGCCACGGCAGGAAGGCACTGGGGAGGATGACGTTTATATATGGCCAGGAGAACCCAGGCTCATATATGTGTGTTCAGATTACCATATAGAACTCGCTGAGTATGGAGGAACATACTCATTTCCATGTAGCAGCAACAGGCTCCGGCGATGCAAAATGAACGAGCTGGCTCCAACCGCCTCTCTCGTCTTTACAGTTCTGCTCGTTGTGACTCTGATTCAGTGCATTTCATTGCCCGTCTGCTCAGGCAAGACCTGTAATGGCTCCCGTCGGCAATTGGGTTTAAGCTGATTGTCAGTCACCTCTCAAAGAACGACGACAGGAACACTCCAATGGTAGAACCACGCACGAGCGAAGTGCACCTCCCAGCAACGGACCATTCAATCGGCAGGCAGCCCCAGGCAAGGGCCACCTTACCCCACCCAAAGACAAGTTCCGTAGAAACCCCAGATACATATGCAGCGAGAAGGGTGCCAGGAACTGGAATAGCATGAGTGCCCTGTGACGGGAATGGCCAAGTGACATGCAAAGGGCTCTGGAATGCAACGATCAAACGCGCACCAGCTGTTGCGCCTTCCACCAGAGAGTAACGACTCCATAAGGGCCTCAAATCAGACTAGCTAAGTCTTCCAATCGCACTATAAAATGCTCTAAAGTTTTCTAAATAGCAAACTGGAAAGGCAATCCTCCTCTTCATCTTCCCAAATGGAGATGGGCACACCAGTGCCTTTCCATGCAATCTGATACCATACGCTTGATTAGACACGCAGAATCCTTGAGTTGAAGTCTTCAGTTACTAAGCCCAGAAGGTTCTGCGGTTCAAATTGTTTGCGTGGTCAATAAAGATTGTGGGTCACCTGATTAATCTATGGTCCTTGAGATACTCATGCACCACGCTGCAGATGTTTTAGCCTGTAATTAAAGGGTAGAATAAGAATTGTCTGGTGTAAATTACTCAATAGGGGTTTGGGAAAGGATTAAAAGATATTCATAATTATTCGCAAAATAAACTAGACATCAAGGTGTAATTGAAGGCTGGGACTGTTAAATACTTCACCTGAGTGCGAAGCAAGCCCTCATCCCAATTGTTTAGATTGGAATGCCGTTCGCAATCAGAAGATGTGCAAGTGGCCCAACCAGAAGCGGTGTGGGTCAATCTTTGCCCTCCAAGACTAGCTTATTCTTCATAGTATTGGACACAGTAGTTTAGGGGCACCCTCTGTGTTCCCTCCTCTCTAGTGTTAAGCCAAAGTGGCACATAACTGAGCTCATGTAGAGACAGGGCAGTAACCTTACCCAGATGGAGCTACACGAGCTCTCTGGAGAGCATTCCCACTTGGACATTACCGCTGAGGAAGTCTCGTCAACCTGAGCTGGTATGGGGCAGTCCTGCCAGGAAGTGGCCCGTTTCGAAGATCTTCCATACAAATCCTATAAACCTATTTAGAGTTGAACCCACCAACCCTCTTGACCGCTAGGTCCTCCTGTCCTAAACTTCCGCAGACCCGCACCGTGTACAAGGGGTTGACTGATCAGCACTTGGAAGACTAGATTGTTGTAGAAACAGACCATGAGGCACCATTGAGAGGTCCTTTTACCTGTGAAACGTCCATATGCAGGAGGATGCACGTGAGAGATGTCAAGATCAGTACGGTGAGACGACTGTTATAATACATGTGCTCCTCTAGTCTCGGTTAATCGTATTCGACTTGACGACAACGAAGGGCCCTCGGACTGGGGAGACGCAGCCAGAACTCCGCCATGTTTTGACTGCCCACCCAAATAGCAGAAGAAACAAGAAGTCCAGTGCGTGCAGCGGATCTCCGCTATGAACGACCTAATCCGTGTTGTATATCTTTATATAGCACAAATTACAGGATCTATCGAGGAGCCGAGAAGCAAACACATCTGTACGACCAGCAGTACATAGGCTGTCGTCCTTCAGATTATCTCCAGTACATCCTCTCCCTATAGCACTAGATGTTCATCAGTTCATTAACGAGCATCAATCCATCCCGAGTCCGATCCTGGTTTATACAAATCAAACATGGGGTATTAAGTAGTATTCGAGGGGGATTTCTATAAAGATTGCATCAGAAACCCTGTATTACCCCACTTCTTCATTTACCCTGTCTGCTTCTCGTGGTAGATACGCCTAGAAACATACCATACTAACGGGATCCTACAAAATGAAGAATTATTTGAGCTTAAGGTACAGAGGAATTAAGAGTCAGTCATGGCAAGGAAGGCATGGTGGCGCGGGTTGCTCCCAGAGTTACGCAAGAGATGGTCGAGCACTAGGACAGTTATTTCAAAGACAGGTCCCAGGGCACACGGAGATAGCAAGCTCAATAGGCAACCTAGGTGACGTGGCACACAAAGTGCTTTTTCTTCCTTATTTTAATACTATCATGCTGTCTCCGCTATCCCAACATGATGAGGCTTCTCCTGATGCTGGCCACATACTGGCTCAACGAACATATGCTTGTTCACTGATGGACCGCATCCCTAATAACCAGTGCCCCACTACTTAGGTGAACACACACTTCTCCTTAGATGTCTGCAAATACCTACGGCCTAAGCGTATGGAAGGGCACATTTCTTATTCCAACACCAGCCCCAATAGACAAACCGAGGCACACTCGATTGATTACCGAAAACAATGCGGACGTATTGGCAGGGACCTTAAGCAGCCACGTGGAGTTCCACTCTTCTACGAGTGCCTTTACCTAGTACTCTATCATAGACCCCGAACAACCTGTCCTGTCCTCTCTCCACCTTTTGCGTTTCTTACCTTTTAAAACAGTGTTTGTTGGAATGAGAGCCCAGGGCTTTGGCGCAGAGCCTTGGAGGTGAGAGTGCTTAGTCATGTGAGCTAGCGACACCCACCTGTCCATATCTCGACATGGAATGTTCCAATTGCCAGACTACTTTCATGTGTCCCCTATGCTCTTACAAATGGCCACTGCATCACACTTAACAGACAGTGCTTATTGGCAATATAAGCGCTCAACGGCAAGCGGCTCATAATAGCTTCCCTTGCTTAAGTAGTAGCGTTTCCTGATTGTCAATTCATAAGAAACGAGGCAGAATAATCCACCATGGTGAACTTTTCGGACATTCTCCTGTTGTACAGTCTTCTCCAGAGAGTCTACTGGAAAAAGTACTATTAATGTGTGAAGACTATAGTACCACGAACGATAGTCACAGGTACAACCATTTAATAGATATTAAGGGAAAACACGTAGCCCTAATGATAATCATCTTCTCTGCAGTGTGGACGAGATTCCTACATCATGTCTACCTAACACAGCTGCTCCACCCACCGTACCTATCACACACAGCAGCCAGAATGGAGTGAAATACATTCTCACTCTCAGCCATATGTTGAGAGTAGTAAACTTTGTTGTTTTATTTGGGTGTTCTTGTGTTTTTATTTTTTCGAGTCTTTTGGTCTTTTGAGAACAGTGTTCCCTTAGTCCTTAGCTGGCCTGGAACTTGGCTTATGTAACCAGGCCTGTGGACCTGAGCTCACGCAAGAACTGCTGCTGCCTCTGCTCCCAAGACTGGATTAAAGGTGTGTGCCATCACACCCAGTCCCAAGGGGCAACAGCTGCCCCCCCAAAACGAAATGCCAGTCCAAGAGATCCCATTTCCAGTCCTGATGTGTCCACATAAGGGTCTCAAAATTGATAGTTCAAGCAAGCAAGTTACCTTTGAAGCAAACACAAACTAAAATGGGATCTTTAAACAGTCACTCTGAGGCTGATCCTGTAAACAACTACCACCTGTTGTGAAACATCTGATAGACTCAGAGACAATAAACTTAGATGACTACAGTATCTCCAATTTTAGGCTTTTAAATGATTTTTTAATAATCAATTTTTTAAACTTTGCACATCGCATATCTAGTTTGGCATGCCAAATGAATGATTCTGTGCATATAAAAGGATTGAAACTTGAAGTGGCCACTTTATTTGACAGAACACATGAGACAAATACATATTGAATTAACATCACACACCTGAGTACACATACTTAGATGCATAAACAGCTACTAATCTTTGCACACGTTACCATAAACCACAAGACATAAGAATACCGTCTTTAAATCAGGTAGATTTAGAATTTCCATCCTGAGATCCCAGAGAATGAGATGAAAGCAATCTAGAGAATCAAGATGAAAGAGCATGACAGAATAAAGGCCCACACAAACCACTCACAGACCAAAGAGAAACAATGCTGCAGCACAGGAGCTGAACCCCTATCTGCTCCCAGAGCCAGAAAATCCGGACCCTCGCCAAATCCAATCACTGAGGAACCCATACACACTCTAAACTGAGGCAAACCCCATGTTTGCACTCTACTAGTGGAGAGCTGGGGCGTCCCCTGTCTCCACGCTCAAAGAGCATTACTGTGCGTCCAGTTCTAACCACTGAGTGCCCTAACCAGAAACTCGAGTTTAATCAAAATAACCAAAACCAAAGTAAAAAAAGGAATTGAAAAAAGAATTGAGCCCACTCTTGCTTTACCAAAGGGCAGCGGGCCTGGCTAAGTCTCTAATCACTCCAGTTCCTTTTGGGGATCTCGTGGACTCCAAGATGTTAGGTTCGAAATCCATCACCACACACTGACAGGATGGAAAACCAAGGACTTTAATTTCAGGAAAGTGGAAAGCACTGCTGGGTTGGGAGGGAAAAGGCTCCGACCGGAAGATCTTTTTGATATGGGTCTATATACAATTTGCAAGTATTTCGTTGACAATTTTTGCATCTGTTTCATTAATGAGATGGTTTCATAGCTTTGGTTTTTTTGGTTGTGATTTTGCCTGGTTTTCATATTAGAGTGATTCTGGCTTCATAGAAGAGTTTGGGAGATTTCCCTCTGTTGTATCCTTCTGAATAGTTTGAGTAGTGATGGTTATAATATAACCTCTTTAAATGTTTTTAGAGTTTCGTGTGAAAACCATCTGGGCCTGGGGCTTTTTTTTTTTAGACCAGTGAAGTTTTTTTTATTACATCTCCAATTTCTTCAAATGCTATGGAACTGTTTAAACTGTCAACCTCCTACTGGTTAAGAATTTGGTTTTCCCAGGATTTCAATATTCATCCAATTTCTCTTACATTTTCAAACTTAGTATAGATTTTTTGTAGTATTCAAAATGATTGTCTGGATCTTTTTCCTTTTTTTTTTTCATTTTTTGTTGTGATATTTCCCTTTTTTGTATTGATTTGGAGTTGTATCTTCTTTCTTTTGGGTTACGGGCCTAGAGGTCCTGCTCTATCTGTCTATCTTTCAAAGAACCAGATTTTTTGATTCATTGATATTTTTTGTATTGTTTTCTTTGTTTCTATTTCTTTGATTTCTGCTCTGATATTTTGTTATTTCTTTCCTGTCTGTTGGGGCTTAGGGTCACATTTGGTTGTTGTCTCATCAAGTGTTTTTTAGCTGTAGTGTTAGATCATTTATTTTGTTCCCTTTCCCATTTTTATAATGCAGGCACTTAGGGCTATAAATTTCCCTCTTAGAAACTGCTTTTAAAGTATCCACAGGCTTTGTTGTGTTGTTTTTGTCTTTTTTCATTTAGTTTCCATTAATACTTTATTTTTTTCTTTTATTTATCCTGACCCTCATTTATTAGGATTGTGTTGTTTTAGTCTCCATGTGTTCGTGCAGATAGTAGGATATTCTGGTTTAAATATTGAGCTTTATTGCCCTGAGGTCTGAATGCATGAATTATTTCAATCCTTTTTCTATTTGTTGAGGTTTCCTTTTGTGTCCACAGTATGTGGTCTATTTTGGAGAGTGTTCCATGGGGTGTGTTTTCTCTGGTGTTTGGATGGAATATTTGGTTATATGTCTGTGAGGTCCATTTGGTTGTGTTGTAATTGTTCAGTTCTAATATCTCTATGTTTATTTTTTGTCCTATTGATCTAATCCAGGGGCAGTGGGGTATTGAAGTCTCACTATTAGTGTGTTAGTTATTAATCTGTGTCTTGAGGACCTGTAGAATTGTGTTTATGTATTTTGGTGCACCTGAGTTTGTGGCATAAACATTTAACATTGTGATCTCTTCCTGGTTAATTTATCCTTTAATAAGGATGTAATAGCCCTCTTTGTTCTTCTGATTGACTTTACTCTGAGGTCTATTTTTTTTTTTTTTTTTTTTTTTTTTCTTCTCCTTCTTTATTTTTGGTACCATTTCTTGGAATATTTTTTGATCCTTTCACTTTAAGATGGTTTCTATCCTTTAGGGTGAGATTCCCTTGTAGGCAGCATATTAGATGGATTGTGGTTGTCTTAATTGCATTTCCAGTCTATATAGTGTGATGGTGGAAGTTTAGACTATAAATGGTTTCACACACATTATTGAGAGATGTATTATTCTTCTTTCTTTCAAAATTGGGTTGCATTCCTTGGTCTAGGTTTGTATTTAAACCGTTATATTGCTTTAACACTTTTTTCACTTTGCTTTAAGTAGGTTTTTGGGGATGAGTTTTTCTGTTCTTTGGAAGTGCTTTGAGTAGTTTAATGAATGTGTTTGGTTTATTTTTGAAACGTGTATTCTTTATTTTGTTCATGTCATGAAAGGTTTTTCTTCTTCTTCAACTATAATGAACCGTAATATTTTGCTGGTTATAGTAGTCTTGGTTGGCATCTGAAGTCGTTTAGCACAAGGAATACTTCGGTCCGACTTCTCTGGCTTTCATAGTTTGCACTGAGAAGTCAATTTTTTTTTTTTTTTTTTTTTTTTTTTTTTGTTTTGTTTTGGTTGTTTTTCTCTGTGGCTTTCAGTATTTTGTCTTTGTTTTTGAGCATCTAGTGTTTTAAATATGATATGGTGTGGGAGTTTATTTTCTGGTCTACTCAATTTGGGTGTTCTATGTGCTTCTTGTATTTGTAATAGGTTTGTCTTTTTCAGTTTGGGGAAATTTTCTTTGCTATTATCCAGTTGAAGATCTGGTCAGTAGTGTCTCGTTGGGATTCCTCTCCTTCCTCTATCCCTATGATGAAAAGATTTGGCTTTTGATTGTGTCCCAGATTTCCTGATTGTTCCACTCTTAATGTGTTTTTTTTTTTTTCATAGTCTTCACTTGAGCATTTTAGATGTCCCATGTTATTCTCCCGCAAGTCTGATATTTCCTATTTTTCTGCTTCATACATTTTGCTTCTGAGGTTTTTTTTCTCATCCTTTCCTGTTGATTTGGATGAATGTTACATTTCCTTTTTTCATTTCTTCATGTGATTTCTTAGTTTTGTCCATTTCCATTTCCTTGCGGAACTTATCATTCTCAACTTGTAGCTTCTTGTTTTGGCTGATCTCTTTCTTTTTTTTTCATTTCAGCTGGGGATCTTTTCAGTGTTTTCCACTTCCTCACCGAAGTTTCTCCATCTTCTTAACCTTAGTTCCTTTTTGAGATTGTGTTTCTCTATGCTGCGTACTTCTTTTCATAGTTTGTATTTCTGTTCCTCTAGTTTTTTTCAGATTTTGTTTCTCTCCCTCTAGTTCTTTCAGTTTAATCATTCTTTCCTTCTAGATCTGACTTCCTGAGTTTTTTCATTTTTTCCCCTTAGTTCTCCTGATTTTGTTCTTTATAGTCTTTGATTTCTTTATCTCCCTAAATCCTTCTTCTAAGGGCTGTGTCTTGGTTTTCTTCCAGGAAGATCTCATGTAGGAGTCTTCTGTTGGACTGGTAGAGTTGGGTGTGGGATTTATTATGAGCTTTCCACATGTTGTTTTTTCATTTGGTCTTTGGCAAGTGGATTTAGGTTTGTTTTTTGTTTTGTTTTGTGGTTTTTGGATTCTGGTGTCTCATTGGTTGTGCATACTAGATTCACTAACACTATGCATATCCTGCTAGATAGTCCACAGCACAGCAGCACCAGCTTGAGCAGGGGTTGTGAGGGGTTGCTCATTTGGCCCATGTGCTGGTACCCTGTTGAGCTGCTGTGCCCCTGTCTAGGTGCACCCATGTCACGTCACAGTGTTCTTTGGAACCCGAGGTGGGAGGTTCCCAGGGTGAGTCTAGGGCCAAAGCCCAAGGCAGTTCTGCCTAAACAGGGCAATGCACTCTGCCCAACCATGGTGCACTCTGGAACAGGAAAATAAATTTATAACTTTGCCAATCTATGGAGAGAAAAGTTTTATAACTTTTTATATTCTATTTTTCCATGTAACAATGTTAAAATTTTATAGGAAAGATGGATTAAAAGCCAGGAACTATATGTATACTGACATGCATAGATTAGACCCACAACTATGTGAGATCTCCTCCTGGGAGACACGTTCCACTACCTTTGGCATCAGTATTTAAGCCTATAACCCATGAGATACCCCTAGCTAACTTCTTTTTTAGTTTGCTGGGGCTTTTTTTATCCCCTGTGGAAACTAAAAAACTATGATCTTGTTTCAAGATATTCAACACATACATGCCTATCCCTGTATCTGTAGCGAGATCTCTGGGAATACAGTACTCACCAGCATGCTAGTATTTGACCTGTGAAGAACTCTCCACTCAACGCATCCTTGTAGACAGGTACAAGCTCATTCTGAGTAAGAAGGAAGTAGTAAAATGCATGTTCTCTTTGATTTGCACCTAGACAATGCTGAGAACAATCCACTCCTTTCACCAGGAAGGTAAGAAAAAAAAAATCTAGGAGACGTTTTATCATCAGCCTATAAACATGTCAGTAATGACAAGATGATTCCTAAAAGTGCAACTGTGCAACTTCCTGTGGGCTTTTTATTACTAGCTTCCTGTAACCAATAAAATTAGTATCAACTTGCGAAATATCAATAGACATGAATTGGTAAGTCTTCATGTGCAAAAACATTTGAGGGAAGATCGCTGCGTCTTCTGTGACTGCATCAGGATGTCATAATCCTGCCTGTGTCAGGAATGCCCTTCAGGAGGAGAGAAGCATGGAATGGAATTGTTTCTCACTTAAACTATCCCAAGCTTTGTTTAAAGTTAAGAAAACTACTAAACATCATCAATTAACACTTTTTCTTCTAATTCAACCTTTTGCTATTAATCCTTATTATCTCAGGAATATCTAATCTTCATTTGAATTTCTCTTCTGAGGCATACCTGCATACCTGTGTTTACTATAACATTCACAATTGCAAAGTAATGGAATTAGCTTAATGGCCAATCAGTGATGAGTGGATAAAGATGTGGAATCAATATTAATGGGTTATCTATTCAGCTTTTAAAATCACATCTTTTTCAGAAACATGGATGGAACTGGAAGACACTAGTGAAGTGAAATATTCTGGACTTAGAAAAGTATCACATGGTTTTGAAGAAAGAGAAAGGGAAGTAAGAGAGGAGAGATGAGAGAGAAGAGAGAGAAGAGAGAGGAAGAGAGGAAAGAAGAAAAAGAAGAATGAAGAAGAGAAGAAGAAGAGAGAGAGAATGAAGGAGAAGACTATCCTAGGGGAATAGGGAGGAACGCAGTCAGATTTTAAAAATTGTGAAGGAGGACTAAATAAGCAATCAGATTTCATATGTATATAAGTATATATTATATATATTATATATTATACTGCATATTTTGTGGTGAATACACAGTACTTTCCTGTACATTAGATGTATATCAATACATATACATTAAAAGGAGGAAATGACAAAAAGTGATAGGAGGAGGCAAGGGTATGTCAAATTTTATTGTGAAGTTCACTTTCTCTGGAGTCCTGTTCTCTGCATAACCATTGCTGACTGGAGTTACATTTGCTTATTTATACCTTAAAAGTCATTAAAGTAGGTATTTTGTCATTTCCTATGTCACAGATAATAAAATGGAAACAAGAGTATCATAAATTCTGGGTTCGATAGATCAAGAATTACAGGAAGTCTGATTGTCTTTTTTTTTTTTTCTATGTGGTCAGAGCTTTTTTATTTATTTTTTTTCAAAGCCATTTTTATTGAAATTTGTTCATTTCATAACAAATTTCCATCAAACTAATACCCCAGCCCTGCCTCCCGTTCCCCCATTGCCCTACCCCACCAGAGCTCATGCATTCTTTTTTTTTATTTTTTATTTTATATATTAAAATAATTTATAAAAATTTTCAAAATGCAGAGTTCCTGTTCAAAGCAGAGTTTACCGATTTCACCAGTCAGCTTTTTAACCCGTCTTTTTGTTCTGTTCCTTCTTCTTGTTAATTTTCTACTTTCCGTCCAACCTGCATCACTCCCAACATATGTATATATGCATGCCATATATCATAGGTTTTTAGCTTCTTCAGCTTATGATTTTTATTAGGCTGAAAGGTGTCAAGTTTGACGTTCCTTGCCTTGGCAAGTCCAAACCACCATCATTTCTGACCTTGTGCTCCACATGGGTTTTCCCTTCCCATGGTCACAAATGAGGTCCAGTAAGCACCCATCTTGCTTCCTTGATCTTCCTGTACTTTCCTTTTTCTGCTTCTTCGGTGAACAGCCTGGTAGTCTGACAGTGCAGTCAATGCCTCTCGAAGAGGCTGAACCAAGCAGTGCCAGTCCACAGGTGGATGTCTTCAGCAGTCCCATCTGGCATCTCTTACTATAAGCTTTGAGGATCTTGGAGAGAAGTAGTCCTCCAATCAATGGACGGTTGGAAGCTGTGTTCAGGTCATTGAAGATGGAGAAACAGTGGCAGCCACCAGGTAGGCTGCACTTACCACTAAGTACAAGGCCAAAACCAACCTGTGCTCATTTTTTTTTTTAACTTTTTGTCTTTTTTACTAAGATCTCAAAAGTTTTATACCTTAAGTACAATTTCTCAGCCTTAATAATATTTTATTTCTGGTTAACTACACTTTTCCTTTTGATGTTTAAGGCCACACAGTTATCTCAGATTAACCAATGATTTTTTTTCTTCAGGTCAGTTGAGGATCTGGTCCTCAGGTTTTTTTTTTTGGTGGGGAGGGTGGGAGCCCCTTTATTCTTTTGGCTCCTCATCCATTAGTTCCATCCACATGAGGAAAGAATCAGGTCTTGCTAGACCAGGCTACCCTTTTGGAGCTGAGCAGACTTTCCTCCTTTTAATAGATGGGACACTGTCTGAAGTCCCATCAGTGGTGTCCAAGACCTCCCTGCATAGAAAGACTGGTGGACTCATGTGTCACATTTCCAGGACATTTCAGGAGATGACCCCATGCATATTCTCCTGGGATTTAGTTGACCTGCTCTGGGGCAAGGAACAAAGTTATCCCTTGGCCAAATTGGTATTGGCATTAAGTATGATCATTACCCATTCAGGAAGTTTAAGTTACACCAGCCTGATCTTTTTAACTACTTTATATTATGAAGCTTGCCAACCAATAAGCTCAAGCAACCTTCTCTAATAAGGAATACTAAAAGGGCACTCCCTAAAATAAATACTTTGTTGGTTACAAAATGTCATACAATTTTTTGCTTCATTCTTTTGTCTATTTTATTCTAAAACTATGCAGTACGTAATCTTCCACTCATATATCCAAAAATCTAGTCCTTTGTGGAAAAAAAAGAATGGTAGCTAGTTCTAGATACCCTGTTAAGGGACTCACAGTATGAGAGGAGCACAGTTGTTTCAAGATCACAAAGAATATAACATTAACATTTATCAGTTTGCCTTACAATCTATGGTTTTGGTGAATGTTCCATGGGTGCTGAGTGGAAAGTGCAAGAGGGCAGGTGGTATCTGTGAGTTCTGAGTGCCAGTCTGATTCTACAGATTGAGTTCCTTCCAGGCCATGCTGGGGCTTATAGGAGACTCCTGTGTCAAAAAAGTGTATTCTCTGGTTAATGGTGGAATTGATTGGTAGATGTCTGTGGGGTCCCATTTTGGTGTATCATATCATTCAGTTCACTTGTCTCTCTGTTTAATTTATTTGTCCTTCTTCTGTGACCTATCCAGAAAGGCTCAGTGGGGTACTTAAGTCCCCTCCTATGAATTTACTGGTTTAGTCTGTGACTTGTGTGCCTGGAGAATTGTCTTTATAATATTTGTGTGCACCAAGAGTTTGGTGCATATATGTGTTCTATGACTGTGAAATCTCATTTTAATTGTTCCTTGATAAAGATATATGGCCTCTTAATGTCTCTTCGATTCTTTTCCTTTGAAATCACTTTGTATGATATTAAAATAGAGACTCTACATTCTGTTATGTTGTATCATTTTGCTTGGAATATCCCATTCTTTTCACTCTTAAGTGGTGACCTCTATCCTTGAGTTGAGATGGGATCTGTGAGACACATATTGATGGTTTTTGTTTCCTAACCCATTCTCCAAGTCTAGTCTTTTGATTGGGGAGTTGATTCCACTAATATGTTTAAGGTTATAATTGAGATATGTATGTTGCTTCCTTTCACGTTTTAGTCTATTTGCATTTGTTAGTCTCGCGTGTGTTACGTCTGTGGTTATGCTGTTTATTAATGTTCGTTCTTTCTGGGTCAGCCTGGGGAGTAGTTCTCCTTTTCTTCTATCTCTTTGAATTGCTTCAAGATTCTCTGAAGTGTTGGTTTTCGGGACATGTAGGTCTATCAATCCTTGTTTATGTCATGGAAGAATTTTTTTCTTTTCCTTCAATATAATTGACATTTTTTTGATTTTTTATGTGGAGGAATGTACTGTCTGCCAGTGCTAGGTTTGTGGATCGTGGTCGTAAAGGTATGCGCAATTAAGGTCATCAGTGATCTGATGAGGTGGGTTGTCTATGTTTCGTTCCTTCTTTTTGCGCGACTGGCTTGCCGGTTCTTGTTTTTTGTAGGTTTGGTATAGTTAGTATGGGTATTCTCCATCCGTGTCGTTTCATCATTTTAGGGTGTGGTGGTTCCGGTTGTGGTTTGCGGTGGGGGTGAGTACCCGGGTCGTCTGTTGTCAAGAGGACGGGGTCCAGGGTGGTGCCTTTCTGTGCTGGTGGACCTCTAGGCTTCTCATATTTTCTCTTTCCATGGTTTGCACCTCTGTGTGTGGTAGAGTTTTGGTTGCACGATTTTTTATTGTCGGTTTGGTGAGTGTAGGTTAAACTCGGTGGTGTTGGAAGATCTTGTTAGTTCTTTTTTTGAGAGCACTTGGGGTTGAGTGATTTTTTGCTTTGGTCTCCATCGTTGTTCGTTCTTTCTTGCGTCTTCCATGTTGCATCTGTCGAATGAGTTTCGGGTAGCGTGATTCGAAACTTGGCCCTGTTGTTAATGGTGGGGTTTTGGTTCTGCCTCGTGTAATGTTGTTTTTCGTGTATTACGGGTTTTGGGGGTTTTTTGTGTTTTTTTTTTTTTTTTTTTTTTTTTTTTTTTTTTTTTTTTTTTTTTTTTTTTTTTTTTTTTTTTTTTTTTTTTTTTTTTTTTTTTTTTTATTTATTTTTTTGGGTGGGGGGTTGATTGGTGGAGAGTTTTGTGTTGGGGCTGGGGGGTTGGGTGTGTTGTGCTGGTAAGATTCTTTTGTCGTGTTGTGTGTTGGGAGGTTCTAGGGTGGTTGTGAGTTAGGTCCTTTTGTATTTCATGTATTTTTTTATGGTCATTGTGTGCGTGGAGTATTTGGTTGTTGGTGTTTGAAGTTTTGCTGTTTGTATAGACAGAATTCGGATATTTCGTGGTTGGTTGTTCTATCTGTGATTTATTGCGCGTTTGGCGTGGTGCCGTGGGTGAAATTGTGTGTTCATCTAGCAATGTACCACTCTCTCGGTAGGGCACGATCTCGTGTGTGCGTGTTTGTGCATCTTGTCTTCTTTCGGTATACTATTTTTACGCATGCGCTAGGTTTCTGGGTGTTTGTTGTCGACTGGGGATGAAGGGGGTTTTCGTTGATATGTTTCGATTGTTTTCATAGTAGGCATTGTGTTCCAGAGCGATATTCGGGTCTTGTTTTGTTTCTCTTTTATGGTTTTTGGTTAGACTTTCACTGTGTTTGGTTTAGGTGCTATTTCCATGCGGATCAAGATTTATGTGTTCGATAGAGGCTTGCTTTTTTGAGGGGTCTCGTCTTGGGATAGAGCTGAGTGATGGGGGGAGGTGATTGCAGTGATAGCAGACGGCATCGTGTGTGTGGGGATAATGACTGACGCTCGTACGGTCGGTGGTAAGGATCTCTTCATACCCATTAGGTGTTCTTGTGTAGGGAGTAGGTATTGCTATGATTTTGCATGGCGATAGTTCGGTCTCGCGACTACCGTGCATGTCAATTCTTAGTTTACGTTGAGTAACATTATCATATCTTGCGCTATAGTGAGGCTTACTCGCTGTTGCATTCTTCATGCATTTACAGGTTGAGGTTATAGTGCTTCATTCAGCGTGACAATTAATATGTAAGTACGTATCACCCTGTGATTCTCTTGCATTCAGAATGGTCGTATGGTGGTCTTGTTGGATTTCTTTCTGTCTTTCGTGGATAAGATGCTCCTAGGACATTAATAACTCTAAAGGAGACTAGGAGTAGAAGACTCAGCTCGCCTTGATCACTTCTGAGGGACTTATTTTCGTCTGATTGCCTATGAATGTGAAAACAATATTTGTGGCTTCTTCAGGATATTATTTGTCGAATTCGTTTCGCTAGGGAATAATAGCGAGGAAAAAATTCTATATAAGTTAAAGAGGAGTAGAAGGAGATATTATCATGTATCTATGAAAGCAAAGTATTAGATATATTAGTGTAAGACACATTTGATATTAGGTATTTTTGTATGTACTGGACAATAGGCGGTAATTGTTTCAACATCCTTTTGCGTCGCATAGCCGCCATTGATTAGGTGAATGGTTGCCAATATTCACTCCAACCGCAGCTCATTAAAACCCACTAGTCTAGCACTGGGCATGGGAGCAATAGATCAGGGCTTCGTTCCATTGGGACGTTATTGTCCTATAGCCAATCCCATGACTGCTCCTATATCGCAATCACGATGTGACCAAACTAGGAAAGAGTTGGTTCGGATGGGTGCCCCGGTCTTCGAGGCACCGACAGACAGAGGTAATGTCAGAGTCCTGTAGCAACCGGGGCCATCTTCCTGACTCAATGCAACGATCGTAATTCACGGAAGGTGGAGTCACGTGACAATTCACTCTTTTATGCTACTGTTTCTTTTACAGTGGCATTCTGCTCTAAACTTGAACTGGAGTTTGCACGTAAGGACCTGTGACTGCAGACCAGTATCATTTCATATACACTTATTCACCACAAACATGCGAAGATGAATGTGAGAATTTAATCAAGTATATTTATAAATAAAAAGAAACTAGATGCCTCATGTTCCTACTGCCCTTGAACTCACAGAGATCTGCCTGCCTCTGCCTCTGCCTCTGCCTCTGCCTCCCCCAGTGCTGGGATTAAAGGTGTGCACCACCATACCCAACTCTTCAGTGCTTAATAATTATTTCTAGTCACACTTTGACCTATCTATATTAGTTACCTTTCTAGGGCTGTGATGAAACACCATGATCAAGGCAACTTATAGGAGAAAGACTTTATTTGGCTATGGTTCCAGAGGGAGAGACCACAATGGCCAATAGAATGATGAGCTCCAGTTGATGCTAAGGGACAATAGAATGATGAGCTCCAGTTGATGCTAAGGGACAATAGAATGATGAGCTCCAGTTGATGCTAAGGGACAATAGAATGGTGAGCTCCAGTTGATGCTAAGGGACAATCTTGACCTTGGCTTTTTAAATATTTAGTTAGAGAGTGCTAAAGGACTGAAAACCTCAGCCTTTACCTCTTACCACTTCTAATTATTTCTCTTTTTTAAATTTTATTTATTTTTTATGTGTATGAATGTACTGTCTGCATGTAGGTCTGTGCACCCGTGTCATGCACAGAGGGTGTTGGATTCCCCTGGAACTGGAGTTCTCCTGGAATTGGAGTTACAGATGGTTCTAAGTCATCATGTGGGTGCTGGGACCCGGAGATCAAACCCGGTCCTCTGTAAGAGCAGTCGGTGCTCTTAACTGCTAGGCCATCTCTCCAGCCCCTAATTATTTTTCTAAAGGAAACACAACCACTTAATATAAAGTAGTGCTTTGTTTTCAACATGTACTCAATAAATGTTCATTGATAAGAATAATAAAGTGGTAGTCATCAAGAAAATTCATTTGACATGTTTTAAAAATTATATTCAAATTCAGAGGCACTGATGAACAAGGATACTCTTCCATTGATAAAACATTATGAAGTAAAAGTGTTAAATCAGGAGAATACTCTAGTTACCAACAAGTTCCAAATGATATTTTTGTTTCTCTTTTACAATTTTCACACACAAAGAAGTACACAGAATTTCCCCCTTTCTCATCAATTAGAACTGTTTCCTAATTTTGAGTCCTCCATTGAGTAAATGATCCACTTGAAATTCTAATATGATCCTTGACAGAAGTGGCATTCACTAAGTCTCGGTGGTCAATTACATTCAAGATGTGTTTTTCTCATTGCAAAATATTCTTCAGGAGAGGAAACTAAATAGAACTTTGTGTTTCAAACTTCTTTACAGGAAGTCAATACTGATATCCTAGGGACAAGTCCTCTTTGACTAAACCCACACACCAGAAGAGAGAAAAATATACTATCTACTTTCTCAACCCCAAACCATGCTTTAAGGTTTTTAAATCTAAAATATCCTTTTGAATGAAATAGAGAGTGTGTGAGCCGGGCATGGTGGCCCACGCCTTTAATCCTAGCACTCAGGAGGCAGAGGCAGGGGAATCTTTGTGAGTTCAAGGCCAGCCTGGTCTACAGAGCAAGTTCCAGGACAGCTGGGGCTACAGGGAGACCCTGTCTCAAAATGATAACAAAAAAGTGTGTGAAATTCAATAGAAGCTCCAAAATTGCACGCCACTAACCAGAATTTCCTCTTCTGAGTTTCCAGCATATACCTTATCCCCATTAAAAAGAGATGAAAGAAAGTCAGTTTGAGTTAAGGAATTAACATACATCACAGAAATCACTTAGACCAAGCACTGATTGTCTCACCTGGAATCTAGAGTGGATACATATATTTAAAACTTAGAATTCAGGGCTGGAGAGATGGCTCAGCGGTTAAGAGCACCGACTGCTCTTGCAGAGGACCTGGGTTCAATTCTCAGCACCCACATGGCGGCTAAGAACCGTCTTTAACTCCAGTTCCAGGGGAATCCGACGCCCTCTTCTGACCTCCGCGGCATTGCATGACACGGGTGCACCAACGTACATGCAGACAGTACACTCATACACATAAAAAACAGTAAATAAATTAAAAAAATAAGAAAAACTTAAAAAAACTTAGAATTCTTTTTTTTAAACTGCATTTTACTGCATTAGATCATTACAGCATTTAAATCCTTAAGACACAATTTGCTTCGCTGGTGTTTAAGAGATGAAGATACTCTCCAGCCACATTATTAGCTACTACATCCTTGGGAGCATAAGTTCAAGTGCATGTCGTTTTTCATGTTCTCAAGCTCTCTGGGTGTTACTAATGGCAAGATTCCTGCTCAGTCAGTTTATGACCAACTCACCAACCCCATCAACAGGTCTAATTTAAAATCTGAGTGCTGACTTGTGGTGCTGGATGGAGATGCCACTATACTGAGGAGAATTTTCAGGTGGAGAGAATTTGTTCCACATGTCTGCCTTAATTAGTAGGTTGGAATCCTTTCAGAAGAAGGAGCTATTCTTGTAGAATTCAGGTCTCAGTCACAGAGACTTCCCAACTTATTTCAAAATTGACAATCTGGAAGAAATTCTCTGTTGTCTTTGTGTGTCTGCATCTGTTTTCTTCTTCCACTACTGCTTTATAAAATGTCAAGAAGTGGCCACTTCCATTCCTTGTATTTTCCCATGAGCCTTATCTGCTGCTTCACTGTAAATCACTCCTCCCCAGACCTCCTGATCACTGGACCACAGAGTGGACCACAGAAGGCAATCAAGACCCCCTCACTGCCAAATCCAGCAGATCTTTCTTCTCAGCATACCATTAGCTCCTTTGTGCTGCAAGTGTTTCCTCAAAACCCTTTTTGGGTGTCTCCTGATGACAAATGCTTACTCTGCCTCTCCAAGCTGCCCAGCACTTTCCTGTATTCTTGCTAATAGGTTATAAACTCCTCTCTTCACTCTTCTGTGACTTATATCAGAAGGCTGAAAATCCCAAGGTTAGATCCAACATCTTCAAACTGCCAACAGCCTCTCAAAAGAAGTACAAATTTGGAATTCTTTTTTTTAAATAAAATAACCTAAGTTTACTAGTATTTACAAAACAAACAAACAAACAAACCTACACCATACAGACATATTCAAACAATGAGAAACATAGTTTAAAATTCAGGTTTCCCAGTAAATGAAACAGCCACTCATGGAATCACATGTAGACACTGCCCACTTAAGGACTTACTTTGCACTGAAAATGTGTTATATCTTGAGATAACATTCAGAGGACTTACATGAAATATACTACACGTACGAAGTCATTACTATGCCTTTTATTTTATTACCCTTTCTTATTTTACTTTCTAAATATTATAGTAGGCCTACACATGACATGCATTTGTTTAGATATACACATGTATACATAATAGACTATGATCCACATATGATAGAGAACATGCAAATTTTTTTCTTTCTAAGATTGGGTGACCTCATTTAATTAATCCATGGTTGGTCCATCTATTTTCCTGTGAATTTTGTGACTTCATTTTTTTATATTTTTCTAATTTATTTATTTATTTTCGTCTTTTTTTTTTTTTTTTTCTTTTTGGTCTTTTGGAGACAGGGTCTCCCTGTAGGCCCAGCTGTCCT
>VZQC01002037.1:107463-168495 GCA_009823505.1 Rhizomys pruinosus | reverse complement strand
AAAAAAAAAAAAAAAACTAAAAAAAAAAATATATATATATATATACCAAAAGGTTAGTATTTTAATCTTATGTGTCTGAGTGTTTTACCTGCAAGTGTGTAAGTACATCTACTCCTACAAAGACCACAGAGGTTGTCAGATTGCCTGGAACTCAAGTTATGCACAGTTATTAGCTGCCATGTGAATGCTGGGAACTGAACCCAGGTCCTCTACAAGAGCAGCCAGTGCTCTTAACTCCTGATCCATCTCTCCAGCCCTGTGATTTCATTTTAAAGAGCTGCATAATATTCCATTATCTATTGAAGTATATCTGCACTGGTTCCATTTCCTTTGGTGAAAAGAGCTGTAAAAATAGGTGAATAAATATCTCTATGGTAAAGTATGGAGTTCTCTGGGTATATGCCCAGGAGTGAAACAGCTGGGACGTATGTGGTTAAAGTTTTAGTTTATTGAGGAATCTCCAAATTGATTTCCATAATTGTTGCATTATTAATTTGAACTTCCACCAGCAGTGACTAAGGATTCCTCCCTTCCATATTGTTAGGAATTCTTTAAAGAATTACAACATAAAATCAAATTGTGAACAAGTGGTTGGTTTCCATAACCAGGATCTACTGCACATTAGTGATAATCTTCCTTGCCAGTGGAGCTGCTAAAGTTATACCTCCCCACCTCAAGTATAACTCAGATGATAACATTATCCTCTAGTGAGTCCTCAGGTCATCTGAGACATTCTAGAAAACAAAGACACAAGCACACAAGATCAAACAAATCTCTGGAAACAGAGAGCCCAGATAAGAAAACAGAAGAAAAAGTCAACCTTTAGTGGCATTTAAAACTGTTACATCAGCACCATTCTGGCTGTTCTGTACTGACATGGAGTGCCTACTGCCTGTATGCTAACTCCTCACTCTGATCTGTTCCTGAGGGTTCAGCTATGTAACAGAAGCCTGGCTTGCCTCTCTATTCACCCTCTACTTTCTACCAGTTTCTTCAATTTATTTTTCATTTCATTTTTCCAGTTGGTTTGAGGAAGTGTTGAGCTATGTCTATGACTTAAATGCATACTTCTTTCTAAAAAGACATTCAGAGGGCTGAAGAGATGGCTCAGAGGATAAGAGCACTGGCTGCTCTGGCAGAAGACAGGCAGGCAGGCTTGGTTCCCAGCACACATATGGCATCTAACAATGTCCCTAACCCCAGTTCTTGGGGATCCAATGCCCTCTTCTGGCCTCCATGGACATTACAACATGGGTATGTTTACATATGTGCAGGCAAAACATTCATACATATAAAAATAAGAATAAATAAATAAAAACAATTGTAATAAAAACAAAAAGATATCCTGAGGAGACTCTGAACCTAAAGTCCTGGATACAAATATACCTGCTGTGTAAAGAGCTTGCATCCTTCACAGATCTTAGCTCCCTGACCTGCAAAACTAGCCTCTTAGTCTATTCTATAGACTAACAAATAGAGAACTAAAGGAAATAATAACTGCAAATTATTATTTACATGTGGGTTTTGTTATTGTTTAAAGACAAAGAAAATGTCACTGGAACGAAGGAGCTACTAAAGAATCCTGGGTTCACCACAGGCTACACACAAGTAGCCAAGATCACCTTTCCTTCTGAAGGCTTGTATATTAGTACAATACATGGATTTTAGCATTTCCATTTGTAGCAAGCCATTTCTCTGCATGTCATTTGGCAGATGCAGCTGTGGGGCTGCCAATTCACCCTGTACCCCTCCATTTTAATCAGTATCACATAAAGTTTAACACATGCTTTGAAGTATGCACCAGATCCAAAATCTTGCCTGGGGATGGGGGTGGGGTGCTTGCTGCAAAAACACATACCGTCCTAACCACTACTCCACAAGCAATTATCTTTCACCTCTGGCTGAACCAGAAGAACTGTCGACACCAACATATTGCCAACCAGGGGAGAGGTTATGAGGTTAAATAGGAAAAAGGGCTGGATGCTTTGGGGTTCAGATTGACCATCTGTTAATCCTACCAGCTGCATGGAAGAAGAATTCTCTTTAGTTCTGGATCAAAAAAGACATAACCATAAGAAGTAGTTTGAGAACACTAAATTTAGAAAGGCTTTTCAAGTAGCAAACTCAATAAAAGCAAAGAAAGCCTCCTGTGATGCAATCAGCATCAAGTTAAAAAAAAACTAAATAGCTGAGATAAGCAGACACAGCAACTGTGAACATGATTTTACAGAGCAATGTGAGCTCCATACACTTGAGAACAAGTTGCCAACAGATCATCCTAAAGCTATTCCTTAAACACAGAAACCAAAACAAATTTCCCTGTGATAATTGTAAAATGGAAAAAGAAAACTAAAAGCAGAAAAGGAAGTCCAGAAGCTCTCTCCAAGTCCCTCATATAAACCCCTAAGTATGTACAGAGAGCGAGAGAGACAGACAGACAATAAAAGATGCATACTTTCCTAAAATGTCTACTCTGAAGTGTGTGAACATCCCACTTCTTCCACAACTAAAATATCTCTCATAACCAGTGAAACAAATGAATTTTGCTTCATATGCTGTTCACAATCTGTCAAGGATGGCCTACCCACCTGCACTGAAGAGAATTCTAAGGCTTCGTCCAGAGCAGCAGGAAATGTGCCCTGCTGAACGACATGTCATGATGGACACTAACAGACACAGCAGGACCACAGGCTGTGGTACTTCAGTGTTCCACACTGTTTAAACTGATGTTCTCCAAAAAGGGTTAGGTGTACCTCAACCATTATGCAAAAACAAGGCAGTGCTACTTGTAACTTATTTTTCATGTTACAGGAAAAAAAAAAAAACCTTTGCTAGCCTTTGATGAAATATATTGAAACCTATATTTGCATACACACCAAGGAAACACCATTGGTACAGAATGTGAGACGTAATGTATTTGCCGATTTTCTTTCCATTTATTGTGAAATGCAAACAGCCACCAGAGAAGTTAAAAACTAAAGGGAAGGCAAAGAGGGATCAAAGACTGACAGAACAAAGATATGAGACTAGGCACAGGTAGAAGCACCAGTGTCAACCAGGAGAATGAACAGCTTCCCTACAGACCTGGAATAACAGCAATGAAGAAAGGTGAACACATATAGCACAAGGAGCATGAGTGTGGAAAGCCAACAGCTTCTGCCCAGCAGCCCTCAGTTTTTCTACAACAATTAAGAGATAAGAGCACATCCAAAGAAAAAGGGGCGATTCCTTCACAAAGTTGTAAATTCTTCACCAAAGTGAAATGCCCTTTAATGTCCCACTGAATACCGATATTTAATTAATCTGTATTTTTAAGCTTATTTCTACTGTCTCTGCCTGTTTTAACTCAAAATTAGAACATCTTTCACTGTTTGTCCTCCATTTCCTCTGCACTACTATCAGGAATAAGGAAAGAAAAGAAGTGACAAAAGCACACCAGAGTCAGACTTGATAGTTACAGATGTAACCTTAGTGCACAAAAGGTTGAGTCTGGGCTACACAGTGAGACCTGACACACACACACACACACACACACACACACACACACACACGCACGCACACGCACACACACACACACACACACAAATGCGTATAATACGTCATAACTAAGCCAAAGTTTGGAAATAAAATTATCCAACTTTATCACCCCCCCAAAAAATGCAGTGTGGTCAGTTCATCCTTTGACACCTTTCTACCGGCTACGTGAACTAGGAAATGCAGTTTTGTCAATGTGTCTGTAACACACTAATGGTACAAAATTAAACTCAGGTATGGTCATGACTTTATTCAACCTCTTACTAGGTTGAATAAAGCCATGACTGTTAGATCTGGGCTTCCCAGAATTCCAAGGGACACCCAGATGTCCACTTCCTCCAGAGGCTGTCAATCTTCTGACCTCTTCCTCTGTACCTGAGGTCCTGCCCCATGGCTATAAAGGGGTGGGCCTCAGTCACCATCTTGCTCTTGTTGCTGCTACTCCACCACGTGCTAACAGGTAGCCCACCCTGGCAATGGAAGTAAATCATGTTCCCGGAGTGACTTAATTCTCATGTGCCTTTTATTGGGGGTCTGCATCTTTATAAGCTAACATAATGGTGCTGAAACCCAGGATGGAGCCAGAGTCTCAAGGCCATACCTGAGTTTAATTTCTACTCTCACAATTCATGAGAAAACTAAAATGGAACATCTCAGGATATAGAAGATTCTGATACTAATACTGGACCATAATAATCCAGACAATCCCCAAAGGAGATATGTAATTGGATGCATTTCAGAGATGGTCTATACTCCCTGACATTACATTAAAAAGTGTCCATGATAAAAATTTTTTTGTCTTTTTGAGACAGAAACTCTCTTTAGTCCCAGATGGCCTGGAGTGTCTATGTAGACCAGGCTGGCCTTGAATTCACAGAGATCCACCTGCCCCTGCCTCCTGAGTGCTGGGATTAAAGGCATGCACCACCGCACATGGCATCCATGATAATTTTTTTTTTTTTTGATGTTTTTGAGACAGGGTCTCCCTATAGCCCCAGCTGTCCTGGAACTTGCTCTGTAGACCAGGCTGGCCTTGAACTCACAAGATCTGCCTGCCTCTGCCTCCCAAGTGCTAAGATTAAAGGCGTGCGCCACCACATCTGGTGATAATTTTTTTAGACAGGGTTCTCATGACTTTTATTAGATTCCTAAAAGGTTTATGTGGATAAAATGTTTCTAGAATCTGCTATGGACTGCTCCTGTCTGCAATATTCATAGACCAAACTGCCTAAAGACTTACTAAGAAAGTCAAAGAGGGCAATAGTCAAACACTCAAGTTACAGCATACTTCGTGGAGCAGCTGGAAGATCCTCATGTTTAACAACTACAAAGAGCCGAAGTCATTGTTTTGAGAAGAAAGCTGTACTGTTTCCTGGCATTTGCTTGTTTTCTTACAAGGTTAATTTAGAAGTAAGGGAAAAGTACAAATTAATAACAGACTTCAGCCTAAGGAAAATGTCATAATAATGAAGAAGAGGCACTCCTCATCCTCAGACTATATGGTATAAGAGCAAAACTGTCTGGCTGGGCACGTTGGCACATGCCTTTAATCCCAGAGGCAGGCAGATCTCTGTGAGTTCAAGGCCAGCCTGGTCTACATAGCAAGCTCCAGGACAGCAGGACAGCAGAGATACAGGGAGACCCTGTCTCCAAAAGATCAAAAAAAATAAAAGAGTAAAATTTCCATATTTAAGGACAGTAGAGCTCTCAGAAGTAGACTAAAACCACCATGGTTCAAACCAGCCCTTATCCTGTAACACTTAAAGACTTGACTAAAATGCTGGGTGTGGTGGCGCACGCTTTTAATCCTAGCACTTAGGAGGCAGAGGCAGGTGGATCTCTGTGAGTTCAAGGCCAGCCTGGTCTACATAGCAAGCTCCAGGACAGCAGGACAGCCAGAGGTAGAGGGAGACCCTATCTCCAAAAGACAAAAAAAAAAAAAAAAAGACGACTAAAAAGACTCTGAGAAAATTAGAGATATTCCCAGGTTTTGCTCCTGAATATATGTTTTAAAGAACCTAAATGTGGGAAATCCAGCTTGAATTGTGGGCTGGATTTCCAACTAGTGCCGCATGGCCAAGAGTCTGGCTCCACCCCAGGGAGGAGCAAGCCCCTTGGCCTAGGTGCACCGTGCTGGGTGGAGCAAGGTGTGCTGTGGCTCGGAGTTGGGGGGCTCATGATTGGTCCTGGGAACTGACGTCATTTGGTTTATAAAAGCAAGCTGTGGCAACCAGTAAATCGGATTCCAATTAACATCATCACGGAGTTCCCGGCCGATATTTTTATTAATTATTGCTTGCATACAGGCTAAGGTAGGCTTGAGTTTCATTTGGATGGCCAGTGTGGTTGGGAAGAGGTTCCCTTTGTGGACCACCAACCTGGGTAGCTGGTGTGTGACTGAAATTCCTGTCCCGGCTCTGGGCAGGTGGGAAGTCACGGCCAAGAGTGGAACAAGTGTCTCATGGGTCCAGGCCAAGAGCCCAAGTTGAGAGTATCACTCTGGCTAGGCTGCAGGAAGCAGCCAGCTGGTCTCTGCCAGGAAGGACCAGCTCCTCACAGCATCTGCAGGCAGGTGCTGTGCCCTCTCCCCCTTAGCAGGGCCACGAGGTACCTGCTCGGCCTACAAAGAGAAGCTTCCTACACCTAAACATAAATTCTTTAATTGGAGGCAATCTAGTTACTAAATTGAAGGACTGTCATAGGAATTCTATGTTTTTCTTTGACCTCCTCTTCTCTGAAAAACAATGAGTTCCTAAACAAAAAAATCAAATATTTCATTTGTTTACTTAGAGCTAGGTATGGGGGGGATGGAGAGATGGTTCAGCAGTTAAGAGCACCGACTGCTCTTGTAGAGGACCCAGGCTCGATTCCCAGCACCCACATGGCAGCTGAGAACCGTCTGAAACTCCAATTCCAGGAGAACTCCAGTTCCAGGGGAATCTGACACCCTCTTCTGACCTCTGCGGCATTGCACGACAGGGGTGCACAAACTTGCATGCAGGCATTACATTCATACACATACAGAAATAAATAAAATTAATAGTAATAATAAAAAGAACCATCTTTAACTCCAGTTCCAGGGGAATCCAATGCCCTCTTCTGACCTCTGTGGCATTGCATGATACGGGTGCACCAACCTATAGGCAGACGCCTAGTACACTCATATACATAAAAATTAACTAACTAACTAACTAAACTAACTAAATAAATAAAAGAGCTAGGTATGGAAATATAAATTCAAAATCCATTTGGATACAGAGTTTCAGTATGGGAGAAATTAGAAGGTTCTAGAGAAGGACTATGGTAATAGTTGTACAAAATGTAAATGTACTTGATGTGTTATTGAGATTAAGGGCCTACTGGTTTTGCAGAGGATCTGAATTCAGTTCACAGCACTCACAATAAGCACCACATAACCTATAACTCCAGTTCCAGGGGATCCAATACCTTCTTTTGGCTTCCACTGGTACCTGCACTAACATGTACAGACACAGACAGACAGACAGACACACACACAACATTGGGAAGAGGAGTTATATCAGCAAGTAGAAGGGGGTAGAACAAGTAGGGTTGAACAGGATCAAAATATATTTTAAACATGTATGGAAATGTCATAATGAAATCCATTATTATGTATTAATATATGCCAATAAAAAACTTTTTTTAAGTTACTAAAAAAAAATCCCTAGGAGCCTTTGATTTCTTTTATAGGCCACCAGTTTCTTTTCCTAACACCAGTTATATAACCTATATAATCTGGCAAAGGGAAGACAGAATTTTAAAAGTAAATACATTTTTCTCTCAAAGGGTCTCACACTCAATGTAGCTGGGGCTACGGAGGTGGATGAGCACTTAAGAACACTGGCTGTTCTTGCCGAGGACCTGGGTTCAAGTCTCAGCATCCACACAGCAGCTAACTATATGTAACTCCAAATTCCAGGGAAGTTCAACACCATCTTCTGACCTCCCCAGGCACTGCACAACATGGGTGCACTTACACACATGCAGACAATACACTCACTCATACACATAAAACAAAAATATTTTTTTGTCTTTTTCGAGACAGGGTCTCTCTGTAGCCCCAGCTGTCCTGGAACTCACTCTGTAGACCAGGCTGGCCTTGAACTCACAAAGATCCTCCTACCTCTGCCTCCCGAGTGCTAGGATTAAAGGCGTGTGCCACCAAGCCCGGCTAAAATTTTTTTAGAAAAGAAGAAATCAACCTAGCCAAAATGTTTACATCTCAAATGTTATTTAGCCCCACAAAGCCTGAGGCAAAGTAATCAAAGTAAGAAATACAGAAACCAACCCCTATACAAATCAATTCCTTAACAAGTAAGTTCCAGAAAATCAGTTTCAAAATGAAAACAGTAAACAATTAACAAAAAGAGTTATTTAGGCAGTTTTCCAAATCACTTCAAGTTAAAACACATAATTCCAAAATAAGATACACTCAAAATAAGATACACTTAAGAGGTTCATGGAAAGAGGATCAACAGAAAACGGCTTAAGATAAAATGCAAGGAGTGAAAGCCTCTGCTAATGACCAGAGGGCACCGAAGAATAGCTGCACTCCCCANAAGTCTTCAGAGGGTAGACTGAGGTGATTTTCTCAGCTTTTCACATAGCTCAGTTTCATTTTTCAACAACAGAATGTGGCTACAAGTCACAATGGTGACCACCTGCTGTCCCCATAAGAACCAACTCTTGTTCTCCTTTGCTACACCTTCATAAAGCACACTGAAGAACAGCGCAGAGGTGCACACACAAGAGACCACCAATGACCTATTTGAGAACACTTATTTATAAAACCAAAAATCCACTTTTTTTTTTTTTTTTTTTTTTTTTTGTTTTGGGTCTCCCTGGAACTCTGCTGTCCTGGAACTCGCTTCTGCTTGCTCTGCCTCCCAAGTACAGGGAAGAAATAAAGGAAACGAAATGTGGCACCATACCCAGATGAAACAATGGCTTTCCTATAGAATAACGAAAACTAGTTATTATATGGTAGGCTACATCATCGAGAATACTAAATGTTTAAAAAAGATCAATGTGACAAAAGCTTTCAGGGCAGCACAAATCACTACTGGTGCTCTATTTGCAGGTGGAAGGAAACAAAAGGACGGACGGTTGGGTGGTTGTTGTTTTGGTTTTGTGGGTTGGAGGCGGGGGTGGGCAATTGGTAAAAAATTGAGGAAAAACCGGGGGTCAGGGCGAAAGGTCGGCGGGGAGATAGAAAGAGCCGAGGGGGGGGGAAGGGGGAAAGAAGAATCAGGCGGGGGGAGGGGGGGAAAGACGGAGGGCACTCTAGGTCCCGCCAAGGCGGTCCTGGAACTCGCTACATAAACCAAACTGACCCCATTCTCACAGAGCTCCACCTGCATCTTCATCCCTAGAGTGCTAAGATTAAAGAAGCATGCACCACCACCTGGCAAAGAGGCATTCATTATGGCTTTATGACTCAGAGATGAAAATTTTAAAGATCAGAGAGGGCAATCCAGACACCACATGAAGCACAGTAGGTAGGGGAAGGAAGGTAGGTGAGCGTGTGTGCTTCAGGCACAAGGGGGTTGTTGGTTATGGAGGTTTAATCGTCTGTTTAATGACGAGTTGTTTTGGGGGCATTGAGTTGGCTTTGTGGCTGTGGGGGTCAAAGTAGTTATCCATCCCAGCTGGCGGTAAAGGTGGGTTTGTGAGTCTTGAGATGGAGGATCTCCCAAGACCACCTGAAGCACAGGAACTGGGTGCGGGCTAAAGAGCCCCCCCTCCTTCCCTGCCAACTGGGAATTACAAGGCATCTGAAGGAGGCAAGCAAAGCAAGCGAACAGTAACACAGTGAGAGGTCAGTTTGGGAGCGGTGACACAGTTGAGGGAATGCAGGCAAGGAGAAACCCATATGCTAGGAACGACAAAGAAGAGACAACACTGAAAAAGGGCAGGATAATCCCGGGTGGCATGCGAAGCTCTAAGCCAATGCCTGTTGGGCAGATGTCCGTACAGGGTGGATCGCCCCTGGAATTGGCCCAGGGACAGATTATCAAAAGGCACAATCGGTGAAAATACTTAAAGATGGTATACAAGAGTTATGAAAAAGCAGATCAAAGAAGTTGAAGGAAGATAAATGAAGAACTCAAGATGAAGTGGAAAGACTGAAAAGATACCATGTTGATAAAGGTAAGGAAACCAACCATGGAAGCAAAAAGCTACAGGAATGTTATTGAGAAGCTCTAGAAGGAAGTGAAATACTAAAGAAATCAGAAGAGGGAATGAAAAGTAAATCAAACACTCTCCAATCAAGAGGGAAAGAATGGAAAAAGCCCTCAGAAACAGAATGGAGGAACCAGAACAATAATAAATGGAGACCTGGGACATAACACAGAACAACTAAAAACCGCAATTAAAGAATTAGGAAAATTTAAAATACACAAAAGTGTAACAACCAGAATGTGGGGACACGATGAAAAGATCAAACCTCGCCGGGCATCAGTGGTGGAATAGATGAAGGAAAGAAGCCCAAGAGAATGGTATTGATCAGATCTTCAGAGGCAGAATAATGGATGAAAAATTTCCCCAAACTAAAAAAGGACAACAAATACAATACAAGAAGCACATAGAACCCAAACAGACAAGATCAGAAAAAAATGGGATGCGCGACCCCAGCTCATAGTTAAAATGCTAGACACCCAAAACAAAGATAAAATTCGGAAAACCACAAGAGAAAGCGGTGCAACAATGACCTATAAGGGGAAACGTAACAGAATTACAGGACTGGCTTCTCAGTGCAACATATGAGAGGCAAGAATAGAGCGGGTGTGAAGCAAAGTGCAGGGATCGGACCAGTGAGTTAAAGGACAAGAGAGGCCAACCCAGTTATTATACCCAGCGAAAATGTCGAGTTATAGGTGTTGAGAAGAGAGGATAAAAACCTCATGACATAAACCAAAATTGAGAAGAAGGTAGCGAATGGTCCAGAAAACCAACCCGGGGTAACACAGAATAGACTTGAAGCAATTCAAAGAACAGAAGAAGGAGCAACCAACCCCAAGATCCTAGAAAGAGAAAAGGTGAAAAAGAAAAGCATGACTGCGGAAGTAGAAACCTAAACTCAAACTGCGAATGGATAATATGGCAAAAGAAGCAACACAAACCTATCATCATAACCTTAATTGAGTCAATGGACTAAATGCCCCAATCAAAAGATATAGACCAGGAGATTGGATTAGGAACAGAACCCATCAATATGCAGTCTACAAGAAACACTCTAACTCAGGACATGCACCACCTTAAGGTGAAGGGTGGGAAAAATATTCCCAAGCAAAAGGTACCAAAAAGCAGTAGGGTGATATGTGCTTTAATTATTTTATTAGGGATTATTATATTTTTTATAATTTTCTTTATTGTAGTGTATGAATGTACTTGTCGATGCCAGTTTGTGCCACCCGTTTACGTGCAATGCCAGGGGTAACAGAAGAGGTGTGATCCTATGGAGTTCTCCTGGAATTGGAGTTTCAGATGGTTCTTCAGCCGCCAGGTGGTGTGCTGGGGATCGTGAACCCTGGGTCCTTCTGTGAGGAGTCGTGGCGCTCTAACCGCTAGGCCCATCTCTCCAGCCAGTTGTTGCTTAATTTTAATATCAACAAAATAGACTTCAAAGGAGCGAAAGAAGTCGAGAGAGAAAGGAATGAAGGGCCGGGTACATTTTTATCAAAGAACAATTCACCAAGAAGGTTTCACAATTATGAATATATAGGCACAAACTCTGGGTGGCACCAACCTTTATAAAGACATTCTCCAGGACCACAAGCACAGATTAACCACAGTACACTCATAGTAGGGGACTTTTCAATACCCATGGAAACACTTTGGACAGGTCAACAGGACAAGAATAAAACCAGAGAGACATCGAACTGAATGATATGATACCCAAATGGACCTCAAATACATCTACCAGAATATTCCATCCAAATACAAGAGAATACAGTTTCTACCAGCACACCCCATGGAACATTTCATCCAAAATCGACCACATACTGGGGACACAGAAGAAACCGCCACAATACAAAAAGATGGAAAATAATTTCTTGCATTCTATCAGACCACAGTGCAATAAAGCTCAACATCAACACCAGGATAAGCCCTACTGCCTAAAAGAACACATAGAGACTGAACAATACACTCTTGAATATGAATGGGTCAAAGAAGAGATAAAGAAAGAAGAAAAAGCATTCCTGGACTGAATGACAATGACAATACAACAGAACAAAACCCATGGGATACCTTAACAGCAGTCCTAAGAGAAAGTTTATGCCCTGGGTGCCTACATTAGAAAAACAGAAAGAGCACAGTGAATGACCTAACACTGCAAATAAAATCAGTGAGAGGCAACAGGCAGATGAACACTAACCAACAGACAGGAAGAAATAACAAAAATCAGAGCAGAAAGAAATGAAAAGAAACAAAAAAAAAAAAAAAAAAATGAGTCCCAAAAGTTGGATTGCTTTGAAAGAAAAATAAGATAACAGACGCTCTAGCCATTAAGACCTAATAGAAGAAGGAAGCAATTGCGCGGAATCACACTACAATCCGTGAGTGGAAAAGAAGTGGAAATATCACACAGGAGAAAAGAAAAAAGAGAAGAGAACAGAGAGAAAGAGAAGAAAGACAGAAGAGAGAAAAATAGAAAAAAAAAAAAAAAAAAAAAAAAAAAAAGGAAAAAAAAAAAAAAAAACAACAAGGAAAAGATCCAGAGAAATCATATGGGAATACTGCGAAAACCTATACTCTACACAGGTTTGAAAACCTAGAAGAAAAGGATTAATATCTGAATCCTGGGATCACAAAAGCTCAACCAGTGAAGGATCAACAGCTTAAACAAACTTGTAATATATGAAGAAATTGAAAAAAAAAAAAAAAAAAAAAAAAAACTCCTAACTAAAAAAAGCCAGGGCCCAGAGAGTTTCACGGCAGAATTCCGTAAAACATTTCAAAAAGACCTGCACAATTATTACTCAAGTTGTTTTAGAAGGATACAGAGGGAGTAGTCTCCCAAATTCCTTTATGAAGCCAGGCATCACTCTAATTACCAAAACCAGGCAAATATACATTAAAAAGGAGAACTATAGCTGGGGGTGGGGGCAGCACACCTTTAATCCAGAACGTTGGGAGGCAGAGGCAGGTGTATCTTTGTGAGTTCAGGCCAGCCTGGTCTACAGAGTGATTCCAGGACAAAAAAAGGAAGGAATGAAACAGAAATCAATGAATCCAAAAATAAACAAAATAAAAAACCAAAACCAAAAAAAGAAACGAAAAAGAAAAAAAAAAAAAAAAAAAAAAAAAAAAGAAAGAAAAAAAAAAAGAAAAAAAAGGGACTAGAGACCCATCTCCCTAATGAACAAAAGAGCCAAATTCTAAACAGATACTGTAAATGGCATAACGACTCACATCAAGAAGATCATCCATCATGACCAAGTTGGATTCCATATACAGAGATGCAGATGGTTCAACATATGAAAATGCAATAAACATCATCAAACACATAAAATGGAATGAAGACAAACCATACCAGCATCTCAATTGATGCCTAAAAAGCCTTTGACAAAATCCAGCATTGCTTTCATGCTTAAAGTCTAGAAAGGAGGGGCTGGAGAGATGGCCTAGTGGTTTGAGAGCACTGACTGCCTTGCAGAGGACTGGGTTCAGGTCCCCATAACCCCATGTGGCTGGTGGTCTGATAGCCATCTGTGACTCCAATGCCAGGAGCTGTCCAGTTCTGGGGGAACTGACACCCTCTTCTTATCTCGTGCGGCATTGGCACGACATGGGTGCACAAACCGACATTCAAGACAGTAACATTCATACACAATTAAAAAAAGTAGTAGAAGGAATGGGGTGGGGGGGAGGGAAAGGGAAATAAGCCTGAACTGAATTGGAAAAATGTATGAAATGCACAAAGCATCAATAAAAACTAATTTAAAAAAAAAAAGAAAAAAAAAAAGAAACATCTTAAAAAGTGTTCAAAATAGTAATTAAGGAAATGCAAATTACAACCACCTTAAGATTTCATCTAACCCAGGTAAAACTAGCTAAGATCAAGAAAACAACACCAAATGGTGGAGATGCCTCAGTGGTTTGACTGACCATGAATTTAAGCAATCTCTCTCTGACTTGTATTTATGCAATTTCTCTCTCTCTCTCTCTCCCTCCCTCCCTCCTTCACACCTAGACAGAAATAAGTAAATAATTTAAAATTTTAAAAAATACTCAATTTGATAAACAAAAAAATCAAGAAGGTAAATATAAAGTAAATTTAAGAATACCTAATCCACTTCTTTGACCAAAAAGACTCCATACTGTGAGTTCTGCTTAGACTCCTACATATCATAAGTCTCACCAACAATACACTTTCCAAGGTGGCCATTATGTGAACTCAGTAGGGATTACTGTGCCAAAACCAAATCTAAAGATGTTCTGAATAAATTAATCAAAAACATGAAGGATGAAACTGTAATGGAAACAACTAATCATCCCAAAGTTCAGTTCTTTAAAAACAATTATTGAAGTGGCTGGAGAGATGGTTCCTGGTTAAGAGCACTGGCACTGCTCTTACAGAGGACCCAGGTCTGTTCCCAGTGCCCACATGGCAGGCAACAACCATCTGTAACTCCAGTTCCAAAGGAACCTGACACCTCTTCTGGTCTCCTCAGGCACTGCATACATGCAGTGCAATTACATTCATGCAGGCAAACCACTCATGTACATAAAAAATAAATTTAATAAGGCTGGAGAGATGGCCTAGCAGTTAAGAGCACTGATTGCTCTTGCAGAGGACCAGGGTTCGATCCTCAGCACCCACATGGCAGCTAAGAACCGTCTTTAACTCCAGTTCCAGGGGAATCCGACGCCCTCTTCTGAGCTCTGCAGCATTGCACGACACGGGTGCACAAACCTGCATGCAGACAGTACATTCATACACATACGAAAATAAGTAAATAAAATTAAATTAAATTAAAAACTAACATAAAATAAGAAAGCAGTTACTAAAGGGGCAGGGCTCACAAGGTCGTACTTGTCCCTGAGGACTTATAGATAGTCAGTGATTACTGGGGAAGGGGGAGACATTTTTTTTTTAGTGTTATCACTGTTGAGGTACTCAGACTTCCGTAAACAACCCAAAGGAACATGAAAGTAGAAGCAGTAGCTGGGAAGAGGAGGTATATCAGCAAGTAGAAGGGGATAGAACAAGTAGGGATGAACAGGATCAAAATATAGTTTAAGCATGTATGGAAATGTCATAGTGAAATCCATTATTATGTATTAATATATGCCAATAAAAAATTATTTTTAAGTTACTAAAAAAAAAATCCCTAGGAGCCTTCGATTTCTTTTGTAGGCTACCAGTTTCTTTTCCTAACATCAGTTATATGACCTGTATAATCTGGCAAAGGCAAGACAGAATTTTAAAAGTAAATACATTTTTCTCTTAAAGAGTCTCACAGTAGGAAATCAACCTAGCTGAGGCTACAGAGGTGGATGAGCACTTAAGAACACTGGCTGTTCTTGCCAAGGACCTGGGTTCAAGTCTCAGCACCCACACAGCAGCTAACTATATGTAACTCCAATTCCAGGGAAATTCAACACCATCTTCTGACCTCTCCAGGCATTGCACAACATGGGTGCACTTACACACATGCAGATAATACACTCACTCATACAAATAAAACAAAAATAAGGGGTTTTTTTTTTTTTCTTTTTCGAGACGAGTCTCCCTGTACCCCAGCTGTCCTGGAACTCACTCTGTAGACCAGGCTGGCCTTGAACTCACAAAGATCCTCCTGCCTCTGCCTCCCAAGTGCTAGGATTAAAGGTGTACACCACCAAGCCCACCTAAAATTTTTTTAGAAAAGAAGAAATCAACCTAGCCAAAATTTTAACATCACAAATGTTATTTAGTTATTTAGCCCCACAAAGCCTAAGGCAAAGTAATCAAAGTAAGAAATACAGAAACCAACCCCTATACAAATCAATTCCTTAACAAGTGAGTTCCAGAAAATCAGTTTCAAAATGAAAACAGTAAACAATTAACAAAAATAGTTATTTGGGCAGTTTTCCAAATCACTTCAAGTTAAAACACATAATTCCAAAATAAGATACCCACAAAATAAGATACACTTAAGAGGTTCATGGAAAGAGGATCAACAGAAAATGGCTTAAGATAAAATGCAAGGCTCTCTCCAGGAAAGGAGTGAAAGCTTCTGCTAATGACCAGAGGGCACCAAAGAATAGCTGCCCTCCCCAAAGTATTCAGAGGGTAGACCGAGGTGATTTTCTCAGCCTTTCACATAGCTCAGTTTCATTTTTCACCAACAGAATGTGGCTACAAGTGACAACATAGGACATCCCTGCTGTCCCTTAAGAACACTCTTGTTCTCCCTTTTGCTACGACCTTCAAAAGCACACTGAAGACAGCAGAGGTGCACACGCAAGAGTCTTAGTCCCTAAATCACCATTAAGAAATTAAAAAATCCCAAATCAAGAAACACTAATTGGGGATTCACATAAGACACAAACCACTTTTCCTTCTTTCCCAACATCAATGAATTCACACATATTTAGTAAGCATCCACTATGTACAAAATATGTATCTTTCTTCTCGGGTACTATACAAAACTGAAAAATACATGAACTGAATAGACATAGTCAGTTGTCAAAGAAGAAAGTAAAACAGCTAACAGGTTACTAGTTTACAACGACTGATTACTACCATAAACACATTCCTCCCAACTTTACCTGAATTCTATATACCATCTGACTTTGACAAGTTGTTTGAATTTTAAAAAGTTCCTTCCATTCCTTGGGCACTTAATTCTTCAAGTAATTAAGGAATGAAATCAGCTAATGTCAAATCAAGTAAGAGAATAAGATTCATAACAGAATTCTCTTTTAGCAAAGGAAAGTAAATTTCTCAAGAAGGAACCAAGAAAAAGCTATCTTTAAAATGATAGCTTCCAGCTGGACTTAATGGTACAGGCCTGCAATCCCAGCAATCAGGAGGCGGAGTCAGGAAGACCCTGAACTTAAGCTTCACACTTTTAAAAGTACAACACTAATAAATTTTAAAGAAGAAGAAAAAAATTCTGTCTTGTGAAAAAGTTGCTGGCGAGCCAGGTGTGGTATTTCACACCTTTAATCCCAGCACTCAGCAGGCAGAGGCGGGTGGATATCTGTGAGTTCAAGGCCAGCCTGGGCTATGTAGTGAGTTCCAGGACAGCTTGGGGCTACAGGGAGACCCTGTCCCCAAAACGACCCAATTAAAAAAAAAAAGTTGCTGGATAACCTCTTCTACAGGATCAAACAGACATCCGAACTAATATTATCAATGCCAGTAGAAGCCTAAAATATGATTCCAAACGTAACCCCACACCAAAAACAAAAAACAAAAAACTAATGACCTATTCGAGTGAGGACACTTATTTATATAAAACAAAAAAAAACTTTTTTTGGCTTTTTGAGACAGGGTCTTCCTGGAACTCTGGCTGTCCTGGAATTCACTCTGTAGACCAGGCCGGCCTTAGACTCAGAGATCCGCCTGCCTCTGCCTCCTAAGCGCTACAATCAAAGGCGTGCGACACCATGCTCAGCTAAAAACAGCTTTCTATAAATAACTAAATCTATTTATTATTGTAGGCTACATCATCAGATATACTAAAATGTTTTAATAAAAATCAATGTGACTTAAGCTTTCAGGGCAAGCAAATCATTACTGCTCTATTGACAGTGACAAAAGAAGCATTTTTTTATTTTTTTTTTTTTTGGTCTTTTTGAGACAGGTTCTCCCTGTACTCCCAGTTGTCCTGGAGACCAGGCTGGCCTTGAACTCACAGAGATCCACCTGTCTCTGCCTCATAAGTGCTGGGATTAAAGACATGCACCACCACACTTGGCAAAGAGGCATTCTTTATGGCTTTAGTGACTCAGAGATGAAAATATTTAAAGAAGAAAAAAAAAAAAAAAAAACAAATAGTCCTAGCACATGTGTAATTTGTAAGCTGTAAATAAATCCTTTTATTCAATCATAATCCACAAAATTTCCCAACAGCCCTTTTTGTCACTGACATTTATCATTATCAGAAATATGTATGTATAACAAGACACCTTGATAACATAAAAATCAACCAAAGGCACACACAACACAATTTATGACATTAACTAAAAGGAGAATGTTAAAATCCTTTGGACTTTAAAAATATCCAAAGTCAAGGGAAACATTCATTTTTAAAATATATATAAATTTCCTTCAACTCTAATCAGTCATTATTTATAGAACAACAGAATAAAACAATACAACAGTAAATACTTCACTATTCTGTTAATTAAAAAAAATTAACTCATGGGTTCCCATTAAAAAGTGAAAGACTTCACTAAGAAGCCAGTAAGATACATGGCAAGGAGAAACCTATGTTTAACTGAAAACTTGCAAAGCCTCTGGCCAGCCTGTCACACCCAGGACCTACTTGCTTCATGGCAGTCTCTCCAATTTTGTCTGAATGCTTTCGGATGCTCTCCAGAAAGTCCTTGAGATCCGACATGGAAACATCCTTTATCTCTTCCCGAAGCTTGGGGATGTTGTCCAACATCACCTTGCAGAACCGATAATGGCTTACTTGAGGCAGATAGGTATGTTCTAGATGTTCTAGAGTCTTCAGTGCAGGATAATGCCTACAAAAGGAGTTGATCACCTTTAGTTAAACTTAACTAAACTTCTTTAAAGTGAAAACTATATTACTTAGGAAAAAATTCTAATCATCATTAGTTGTACATTATGACAAATCCAATATGGAGTTTTAATGATAACATCATGAAAAAAATCAATTATTAAAATTAATATATGCTAAAAACATAAATTAAGAAATAAATAAAGAAAAAAAAAGAAAAAATTAATATATGCTCCAAAAGACTACTAATTAAAGATTTTATACAAATAATACATGAATATATATCCCCCAATTAAATTAATTATATAAAGACTTTTTTATTTATTATATAAAGACTTTGAAAAGTCTCAATGTCAAAAAAGTCATTTTATCGAGGTGTGGTGGCACACGCCTTTAATCACAGGACTCAAGAGGCAAAGGCAGGAGGGTCTTTTTGAGTTCAAGGCCAGCCTGGTCTACAGAGTGAGTTCCAGGACAGCTGGGGCTACAGGGAGACCCTGTCTCAAAAAGACCAAAAAATAAAAAATAAAATAAAATAAAATCCAGAGTTCCTTATGTGGCTCTCATCTCTAGGGGCCCTCTCCCAACCCAATGGGTTCTGTCAGTTTACATAAATAAAGTTTGTCATTTCTACACTCCTCTCTCTCTCGAAAATGTTTCCCTGTCCTCTGTGCCTATAACTCCCTCAGGTCTCCTCGCCCTCTTGCTACTGCCCTAGTCTTCTCAAGTTTAGGGGTCTCTTATTCTAGTTCCCTGCTACCCTCTCTCCCCAACACTCTCCCTCCTAGCCTCCACAGCCTCCTGGGCACTCTCCTCTCAGCTGCCAGCTCTGTGGTTGTCATGGTAGCAGTCCCTTGCCAGCTCTGCTCTTGGTTATCAGCCCTCCAGTTGGAACCGTAGCAGTTCCTAGGTCATCTCTCACTCTGCCTATCTAACCGATTTCTCTGACTAGCTGCCCCTGTTGCAGCGATCTGCTCACATTGCCCTATCAAACCACTCTTGCGATGTCCTCACCTCACTATGCCTTTGTGCTGTCCCATTCCATTTCCTGTGCTGGCTTCCCTGGACATCCAATTCTTTGTTCATCCTACTAAATGAATTGGTCAGCCATCTCTCACCACAAAATCCCACAACAAACTGACTTGTATGTACTAATGAAACTATAAATCTAGCATTCTATCAAAATCAAAACATCTACAGGGGGGAGAGAGAAGGCTCAGAAGTCAAGAATATTGACTGCTCTTGCAGAGGACCCAGGTTCCATTCCTAGCACCTACGTAGCAGCAAACAGCTGTCCCAGGGGATACAACACCCTCTTCTGGTCCTCCATGGGTACTGCACCACATGGGTGCACTTACATTCATGCAAGCAAATATACATAAAATATAAATAAATAAATAAATAAATAAATAAATAAATAAATAAATAAATAGTTTTTCAGACCCGAGATGTAGTATAGTTGGCAGAGTATTTTCCAAGCATCCATAGAGCCCTGGGTTTGATCCCCAACACCACATGATCCAGGCATGCTGGGCATATAACACTCAGTAGGTAGAGGAAAGAAGATCAGAACAAGTTCAAGTCATCCTCAGTTATACCTTTAACTTCAAGGCCTGTTGGACTACATATTAAAACCCTGTTTAAAAATAAAAACTGTTGCCAGGCATGGTGGCATGTGCCTTTAATCCTAGCACTTGGCAGGCAGAGGCAGGCGGATCTTTGTGAGTTCAAGACGAGCCTGGTCTACAGAGTGAGTTCCAGGACAGTTGGGGCTATAGGGAGACCCTATCTCAAAAAGACAAAAAATAAAGAAATTAATAAAAATTAAAAAAAAACTATTTTCTTTTTTTTTTTCTCCTTTTAAAACTAAGTATTGTGTGTATGTGTGATGATCTGAACAAGAATGTCACTGATGGCTCCAGTTCTTTGGACACTTGGGCCCTAGTTTTGTGGCACTGTTGGGGAGGGTCATGAAGCTTTAGGAAGTATGGCCACGCTAGAGGAAGCATGCAACTAGGGGAGGGGGCATCTTTTTGAGGGTTCTTATGCTTTACAGGATTTCCAGTTGTGCTACCTGTGCCTGCTCGAAGACGTGATTATTCCCCTTCCGGCTCCGGCACTCTCCTCTCCTTCCACCAGGCCTCCCTTGCCATTATGAACCTTACCACTGGAACCATAAGTTCAAATAAATTCTTTCCTCTATAAATTGCCTTGGTCATGGTGTCTGATCACAGCAACAGAAAAATATCTACTGCAGCTTATACAAGGGGGATTCATACAACAGTGGATGTGTGGAGGTCCAAGGACAACTTTGTGGAGTCAGTTCTCTCCTTCCATTTCTTTATGTGGGTTCCTGGGATCAAACTCATATCATCAGGCTTGTGCAACATACACTTTACCCACTGAGCCATCCTTCAGAGCACCCCAACTTTTTTTTCCAAACAGTAGTAAACAAGGTAACATTTTCCACATGCAAAAATAAGCATTAACTAGGATGTTCAGAAATCAAAACCTTCATATGATAATGTTGGGAACATAAAAAGATGCAGATGCTTTGAAAAGCAGCCTATCAGTTTCACAGAACAGTAAAAGATAGAATTTTAGTCTGCTCTAGCAAATCCAGTCAAAGACATAAGTCCCAAGAGAATTTAAATATATATCCACTTAAAAATTCTGAGTGTTAAGGGTGGGCATGGCAGCACAAACCTTTAATCCCAGAAATAGGCGGATCTCTGTGAGTTTAAAGCCAGCCTGTTCTACATAACAAGTTCCAGGCCAGCTGAGGCTACAGGGAGACCTTATCTCAAACAACAACAACAACAAAGTAAGATTAAGCCAGGCATGACAGCACATTCTGAAATTTCTCAGGCAATTTCAGGAGGCTGAAGCAGGAGGATCATAAATTGAGGATCAGCATAAAATCCTTGTCATGAAAAAGGAAAAATACAAAAACAAAAAACTCCAAAATAACATGCCTATACTCTTCAAACATAATTAAGGTATGAAACTCAAAGAAAAATGGAAAACAGTTCAAGATTCAAGACTAAGAATGCAGTATGTGATTTGCACAGATTCTTGCACTTTAAAGAGTATGACTGAGACTTCTATGGGTATTAATTCTCATTTTCTATCCCATTATGGCTGTATAAATGGATGCCTCTATTTCTAGGAAATCAGACAAAGTATTTGTGAATTAGAGTACATGAGATCAGCATCTTTTCTACCTTTTCAGGAAAAAGACATTGTTAGGACCATAATTAAGATGTATGAATTTGAGGTAATTTAGCATGATGCAAAAGACAAGATAACCAGACCGGGACCCTTCCTGCCCACGGGGACCTGGGCATGAACTTCAGATAGACAGATAAACACCTGTCCACAGACTGGAACCCAGGTATGAGCTCCAGATTGCTACCTGGGAACAAGTTCACTACCCCTGCCTGGCTACAGACTACTTAAGCTGGGGAATACAAAATGTCTTGTCTCTCTCACTCCCCTCAAGGGAGTTGCCTGAACACCTCCCTTTCCCTTCCCAGGGACTCCAGCTGTGTGAGACCTAAACTGCAGCCAAGAACATGGACAAGCTGCCTGTCACCCATGGCTCACAGCCGCTGGCCAGACCTGCCCACTGGCAGCTGCAACAGCCATCCATTTTGAGACCCACTCAAACCAGCTGCCCTCCAGAACTTCCCAGTTGAGACACAATCCACAGCTTCCAGGGGACTAATAAAACACTGCATAAGTTAGCAGCCTTGGGGAATTAGGCTAGGAACAGGACAGATTAATAAGTCCCTGTTGATTGACCTGCATGGGAAAGAATAAATTAGGTTGCTTTATAATACTCTGTGTCCTGGATCCTTTGGACTTAATCCTTGCTCACAACATTTATACTTAACTTGGGAAGGCTTAAAAATAATTTCAAAAATCACAAAATTGACTACATTAAAATGTAAAACTGATATACACACAAAACAAAATACACAGGTATTAAAGTCATTGAAAGTTTGTAGCATGTAACAGGGAAAGAAAAAAAAAAAACCTTGTACATAACAAATTCCCAAGAATCAAAAATGTCCAGAGTACATGAAAGAAAACCTCTATTTCTTTAAAAAAATTTTTTATTAATTTTATTTATTTCTGTATGTGTATGAATGTACTCCGAGAAATGAGAAATAGTGACCTATCACTTCATAATTACAAGACTGGCAAAAACCACAAAGTCTGATAACAGAGATTTTTTTTTTATAACAGAGATTTTACTTGGAGGTGAAATAGGAGGACCCTAAAGTACTGACAACACCAGACTGGAGAGCAGCAGCTAGTAAGAGCTCGTAAGATGCACTCTTTCTTTGATCCAGCTGGTCACTTTCTAAATATAAATCCTAGACAAGCTGAACTGGCCTCACCAGGGAGCTTGGGAAACTGAGGAATGACACCAGAACTACCCAGTCAGGAACTACACTTCACAAATCCCAGTGTGGTCCGGAAACAGCAACATTTGAAGATCACTACTCTCAAACTTTCAATGTCCAAAGAAACATGATATTTACTGCATCAATGTCTGCCGCAGCAAGCAATTAAATCCATACTAAATGTCCTTCATACCAGCAGAATATTTATCATAAACAACCCCCAAAACATCAGAGACTTAAAACAAGAGTTTGAAACTTTATCTTGTTCTCCATCCATAAAATGTTGGCACAGCTCTGCACATTGAAGGTACTCAAGGACTCAACCACCATCTTAAAAGCTACCATTTTCCCTTGACAGCAAAAAGGAAGGTAAGAGAACTCTAGAGAAACCTCACTGGAAATTAAATTAAATTAAATCTCAAAAGTGACACACATTAGGCCAGATGTGGTGGTACACACCTTTAACCTCAGCACTCATGAGGGAGAAGCAGGCTATAAACCCTGTGAATTCCAAGCCAGCCAGTTTTACATAATGAGAACTTGTCTCAACAACAAAGTGACACACCTCACACATGCTCACATTATATCATCCAGAAAATTACACTGCCCAACCTATACATGGGAGCCCAGGAAAACAACCGTTACCAAGTATTTGGATATTTTGTCCCCAGTTGATGGTGCTATTTTGTTTTTGTTTTTTGGGTTTTCTTGTTTTGTTTATTATATTTTAAGGGATTCACAATATAAGAGCACAGTTGTTTTCAGATCACATTGACGCTGCTCAGTTTGCCATACAATTGGGTAACTGGTGCTAGCATCCACAGATGAGGGATAGATGGTGCTATTTTGTAAACCTTACTGGACTTACAGTCCCTCTCTGCTTCTTGTGTCTGCATGAAGATGTGATAGCTCAGCTTTCTGCTCTGGCTACCTCTTCTACCATCCTCCCGGCCATGATGGACTCTTAACACTCTGGAACCCTAAGCTAAATAAACTCTCCTGTTTATCAGGTGCTTTGGTCAGTGATTTTATCACAGCAACATTAAAATAACTAATATACAACTTGGTACCAGAGAGTTAGAAGTCTGGACTAGAAAAGCAGTTGAATGTTGTAAATAGAGCTTAATAGGCCATTCTAGTGGGAACCTAGAAGAAAGCAGTGCTGAGAGCAAAGTGGTTCCAGAAGGAAATCAGGATTCCAACAGCAAATGGGATATTTTGGCAGAGTCTGAGTGGCACTTGCCTGAGGCCGAGTTGGAAAGTAATGGACTAATTTCTTTGGTGGAGGAAATTTCAGAACAGCCTAAGGTAGAAATGGGATTGCAGATGTGCTAAATTTACCACACCTGGCTTTGGAAAGCTATTAATATGTAATTCAAAGAAGTTGATACATAAGTCTTATTCTCCACAATTTTTAAGATTTCACTAAAATATTGTTTAAAAATACTACTACTTTCATATCTCACACAATATAACTTTTCATGGTGTTCTAACTATATTATGCATATCCACCTGGAATAAGTCTGGGAAACTGTACTAGATAGCTTCATTTGTCAACTTGACACACCTGGGAAGAGGTAACCTCAATGGTGGCATTTCCCCCATTGCATTAGCCTGTGGCCATGTCTATGAAACATTTTTTTTCTTTTTTTAAATATTTTTTTATTTTATACATAACATTTTTATTATGCGTATAAGTGTTTTGCCTGCACAGATATAAGTGCAACTGTGTCATGCAATGCCTGTGAAGGCCAGAAGAAGGCATCAGATCTCCTTGAACTGGAATTATGGATGGCTGTTAGCCACCATGTGGGTGCTGGGAGCTGAACCTGAGTCCTCTCTGTAAGAGCAACCAGTGCCCTTAACTGCTGAGCCATCTCTCCAGCCCCAGAAACATTTTTTATAACTGCTGGTTGATGTGGGAGGGCCCAGCCCACTATGGGCAGTGCCATCCCTGGGCAGGTGGTCCTATGTTATACAAGAAAGCAAACAGAGCATAGGCCAGAGGAGCAAGGCAGTAAGCAGTAGTCCTCCACGGTCTGTGCTTTAGTTCCTGCCTTGGTTTCCTTCCCAAGTTGCTTTTGCTCAGTGTTTTATCAAGCAACAGAAAGTAATTAGGACCGGGATAATTTTTTTGTCTTTCTGAAACAGGGTCTCCCTATAGCCTCAGCTAGCCTAGAACTTGCTATGTAGGCCAGGCTGGCCTTGAACTTACAGAGATCCACCTGCTTCTGCCTCCCAAGTGCTGGGACTAAAGGCATGCACCACTATGCCCAGCCTTTTTTAAAGTACCCTAAATAAATTTTAGATAATAAAAACTGTTCAAGTAAAAAAAATCTTACCTTTTAGTCTTCATCTGGTCCCTTAGTTTGCTGTACATCTCTAGTACTTGAAAGAGGAAAAAAAAAAAACAAGCATTATTTAGACAAAGTAAAAGACTAACTACAGCCAAAGAATTTTATAAGAATCTTACTCCCTTTTCCAATTCCTCACCTGGAAGACACAGCATTAATTTATCAACAGTGGCAGAAATATTTCTCTGTTGTACTCGGCACTGCTTCAGCTCTTCCATTGCTATTACCAGCTTGGAAAAGGGGAAAAAACTGAATTATGCCAACATCTATAAATAAGAAGCTTTCAGTCACATTTTTCCATACTGTTCAATTCATCAGAAAAATCCCAGTTTCATAGTAAATGTGCTAAGCAGAGTAAGGAACTATCTTCCTCAACCAGTAAAAACTCTTGCATGGCTTCCTACGTTTTCCCCCAAGCCACATTCTTCTAGGAAGGCCTATGTAAAAGTAAACCCCAAAATACAGGGGCTGTCCAGGAGAAAAGAAAACATTTTGCCCATTTTCTCCAAGCCCTATAACAATTCTTCACAATTTATACTTCTATCAGTCACTACAAAGATCCTGTACTTCTTTCAATGCTGGGTAATACCTCCTATGATCCTCACCTATGTCCCCATTTCAATAAACAAGTCGCACACCTAAAAGATGTCCTTTTCTAGAATATTAAGTTGAGTAAAGATTAATTCATTTCTCTTCCCATAGCTCTCATTTTAAGAGTTCTGTCTGAAGCTATCTCACAACATAACAGAAACCATACTATCTATAAGTATAGATAGACTATGTGATATAAAAGTCTACACACTCACAGCATTCATCCCACACCCACACCTAAAAATTTTATTCCCTTAGACATGAAAAGAATGCACATGAATGGAGGAACAAGAATGGACTACGAGTCAGAAAACTTGGAATCTGGCCCCAGTCTTGTCAATTATTATGTAAACTTGAGCAAATCATCTATGCTTGTTTCCTCATCAATAAAATAGTGGCAGTAAGGGGACTGACTGGATCAAGTGAGTAAAAGAATACAAAATAATATTGCAATTATAAAGGTTTAGGTGGTGAGTTTATCAGGTAAAAGAATCAATTCTTTAAATGAGTATTTGTTGAGCACTCGCATTATACCAGTGACTGTTCAGGCAGACAGAAGAGATACAACAATGAACAAAACAAGCAAAAATATGGAGCTACTTTATAAAGGAGCAAGCGAGACAGACAAAAAACAACTGCATAAGTAAAAATGTATTAAGAGTATGATAGCACAATGGAGAAAAACAAAAATGAGAAAAGATAGAGTACAGGGAATGAGGGTCAGACTGCAGTTTTCAATGAGATCATTAAGGAAGGTCTTCTTAAGAAGGTGGGGCTGGAGAGATGGCCTAGCAGTTAAGAGCGCTGACCGCTCTTACAGAGGACCCAGATTCGATCCCCAGCACCCACATGGCAGCCGAGAACCGTCTGTAACTCCAATTCCAGGAGAACTCAGTTCCAGGGGAATCCGACACCCTCTTCTGACCTCCGCGGCATTGCACAGCACGGGTGCACAGACCTGCATGCAGACAGCACATTCATACACACACAGAAATAAATAAAAATTAAAAAAAAAAATTAGAAGGTACATATAAACCAGGTAGGGTGACACCAGCCTGTAACCCCAGGACTCGGAGGCTGAAACAGGACGACTTTTATGTTCAAATCCAGGGCTACAGAGTGAGCTCTAGGCTAGCCTGGGCTACACAGCAATATTATGTGCCCCCCCCAAAAAAAACCCAGACAGTTGGAATATTATCAGACAGAAAATTAAATCATTCATTACCCCTCCCCTCAAAAAAGAAAAAAAAAAAAACAGAGAAGTCAATATAAACCAGACATATAACACTTGACAGTAATCCAATCACTGGAGAGTTAGAGACAGAGGGATCAATTCAAATGTAGCCTGGACTACAAGTGACCCTTTCTTTAAATAAAAAAAAAAAAGGAGGGGGGCTGGAGAGATAGCCTAGCGGTTAAGAGCACCGACTGCTCTTGCAGAGGACCCAGGTTCGATCCCCAGCACCCACATGACGGCTGAGAACCATCTGTAACTCCAATTCCAGAACTCCAGTTCCAGGGGAATCCAACACCCTCTTCTGACCTCCGAGGCACTGCACAACACGGTGCACAAGCCTACATGCAGACAGTACATTCATACACATACAAAAAAAAATTAAATTAAAAAAAAAAAAAAGAAGAGGCTGGCCATGGTGACTGGAAGCACTTCAAAATCCACTTATGCTCTTCATAAGTGGTTAAGGAAGTAACTTCAACCCTGGAGTCAGACAAACCAGATTTCAGTCCCCGTCTTGCTACTGGGTGACCTTGAACAAGTTAGTTAACTTCTCTTTATCTCTATTTCATCATCTAGAAAAACAGATGTTATAATCTTGGTGCTCAGGAGAAAGAAGCAGGCAGATTTCTGTGAAATCCAGGCCTCTTGGTCTACATAACGAGTTCCAGGTCAGTGGGGCTACAGGAAGACCCTGTCTTTAAAAAAAAAAAAGGAATCATAGGAGGAAAAGTTTGCATTAGATGAATACGGGAGAAGGAACATTCCATAGGGGATGACTACTACTCAATGATTTTTTTTTTTTTAACCACAACTGAGAGAGACTGCACTTTCCTTCATTACACTCCATGGTGGCTACTTTCACCTAATTCGGGTAAACATTACGAGAAGCAACAATATCACCCAAATACTTCCAACATGTTCCTTACAGTCTTCCGAGCCACAAAATAAAGAACAATCATCCAAAAGAACAGCAAAAACAGAAATATTTTTAAAAAGTGAGCTGGACTTACTTCCTTCCCCTCATGCTGTAGTTTTCTATTAGTGTCCGTCACTTGGTTCTGTGGAGAGAAGACAATTTAAACTCATAAAAAAAAAAAAAACATTTGGACCATAATTAGATAAAGATCAAATTTTAATAAGAAAAGGCTAGGGTTTGGTCTCCAGATCCCACCACATGTGGATCCCTGTAACTTAAATTCTTATCAACTTCTCTACAGGGCATTTGCATGAGCTTTTACAAAAGGAAAAGCTAACTGAAAGATGATTTGGTTTAGACAGAACATTCCAAAGTAAGATACTACAGTGACCCAAGATCACATTTTAGCTTTGGAGAGAAAAGAGGAAAAAGAAAAAGAGAGACAAATAAAATATGAAAAGTAATCCAAAGAGTTTTACCATCTGCGCAAAATCTAGAAAACATCATGTCTCACTTCACCAATGTGCTCCTAAAAAGGCTACAGATGAACTGAACTTTTCACCTTAAGTCAAATTTGTACTATTTACTACCTTAATTTTACAAAATGTTTATTTAATTAATGTTTTCAGGTCCTTAATTCTTAATAGCTTCTAGTACTTCTTTATTCCCATTAAATCTCTTCATCAGATTAGTCAAAAACATGTGAATAAGCTATGGCTTATAAATTTAAAGGAACAAACACATTTTTGTGCCTATTTTGATGTTTCCATTCATATAAAAAAATTAACTCTTAGAATAGTAATTTCTTCATCTTATCAGACATTATCAAAACCTGAGCAATATTAACTTCTAGAGCTTTTTTAAAATAAAGGCTATCTAGCCTTCCACTAGTAACTGCTACTTCTTATACTTTTACTACATTCCCCAACCCAGTATTTCCTACAGTATCCCTTAGAGCATCAAGAAATGTTGATGTTATTAACACGTGTGCACACACACACACACAAATGTATGCATGTGCAAATTCGGGGCACTATAAATGCCCAAGAAAGATATTTTTTAAAACTTATCTGATTCAAGATCACTCAAGAAAATAACTTTTCAGAAAATACACTTTTAAAAATTGTTCCCTTGAATTATACACTATACCTGGACAATATAGTTCAGAGCAGATTAGCACATACATGCATACTTTCAAAGACAAAATGAAATCTGACCTCTTCTAGAAAGCCTTTTAAAAAATATCAGAAAGAGGCAAGAAATACTCAAATTACCTCTTTGTTATTTTCTTAATAGCACTATATGTGAAAAACATTGTTCCTTTATTCGACTGTGAGCTCAGTAAGACCTAAAAGTATGATGTAGCTCCCCAAAATGTAGATCTAAGGCATTAATCCAAGTATTATCTAAAACAAGGGTCAGAGATCTGTTTCCATAATAGAGTCAAACAGAAAATACTGAGTTTTCAAGCCACACAGGCTCTGTAGTAATTACTGAACACTCACACTGTAGAAGGAAGGCAGCCACAAACAAAATATTAAGGATAGGTATGGCTCAGTCCCAATAAAACTTGTTTTACAAAAAAAAAAACAGGCCAAATGAATTTGTCCTACAAGTGAATCCACTAGCCTCTACTCTAGAATAAGATCTCATGGTAAGGTGGCAAGAGCAAAGATGAGAATGACACTTAGGTGTCATGTTTCTTGAAGGCCTCTGACAAGCTGCACATTAAATGTGAAGGTGTTTAAGAACAAATGAAAGAATTTTTAGCCCAGAAGATGAAGGAAAACTCACTTGGGGACACACCCTACTCTTAAAAATGACCTTCTGGAGTATCTTGAAGAGCTAGAAGTGGCTCCCAATAAATAGATATTAATAGAAAATAGGATTCCACTCCAGGTAAGAAAAGGCTTTCAGGAAATGTGAATAGAAATAAAATGGGTTGCAATGAACGAAAGCACAATCCCCCATTTGATAATATTTTTTTAATCCCACTCTGAAAAATCTCCTAAAATTCAGACCTCCAACACAGCTACTCCAGCCTTGTTGTTCCTACTAAAATAGATTGTTCACCTTATGAAGGTATAGTTTCTCACTTTTTCTAACCTCAAACCCACTGTAAAAACACATATTTTTAATTGAGATTGAGACTCTGTTCACAACTATAGAGAATACACAACACACACAAAGAGGGAGGGAGGGAGGGAGGGAAGGAGGGAGAGAGGGAGGGAGGGAGGGGGAGATTTTCAAGAAGCGCCGACTGCTCTTACAGAGGACCCGGGTTCAATCCCCAGCACCCACATGGCAGCTGAGAACCGTCTGAAGCTCCGGTTCCGGGAGAACTCCAGTTCCTGGGGAATCCGAGACCCTCTTCTGACCTCCGCGGCGTTGCACAACACGGGTGCACAGACTTGCATGCAGACAATACATTCATACACATACAGAAATAAATAAAAATTAATTAAAAAAAATAAACAATGTTTATTTTTACTATACTTAATAAACTTGAAATTCCTACTCAATATTATTCTGATTTCTCTTTTTGTTAAAAATCCTGACTAAATTGGGGCTGGAGAGATAGCCTAGCGGTTAAGAGCACCAACTGCTCTTGCAGAGGACCCGGGTTCAATCCTCAGCTAAGAGGATAGGACGGCTAAGAACCATCTGTAACTCCAATTCCAGGAGAATTCCAGTTCCAGGGGAATCCGAGACCCTCTTCTGACCTCCGCGGCATTGCACGACACGGGTACACAGACCTACATGCAGACAGTACATTCATACACATACAAAAATAAATAAAAAATTTAAAAAAAATGCTGACTAAAGTCCACTAAACTGATTTCATATGATGCATTGTTTAAAACATATTCATGGGAGCTTAACCTATGACCTATGATTCTGGTAAGAAAGAACATGATCATTTTAATCCTAGCCAGTAACTATTCAATATATTACAATGAAAAGAGGCTATATCAACTAATGAGATACCTGTGATTCATAAAACATATATGTATGTATACATCCATATGTACGTATACATACACAAACTGAAATGCTGTGGACACAAAGAAATTATGGGCACCTTGAAGAGTATAATTTCCTCCTACTAACTATGTGCTGGAGGTATTTAATAGTAAAAGATATAGGTGAGTACCAATAAACCAGTGATGTCAGCAGTTGGTGAGCATTCTCAGGCAATACTCAGTACTATCTAGCCTGAAGTATTCTATGCCTGTTATATTTTACAGCCAACCATGGATCAGGTTCCCAAGCTGGCAATACAGGAGGAGTCCAAAAGGCACAAAAAAAGTAGAGCTTAAGAGAGCTGAGTATGCCGGGCGTGGTGACACAGGCGGATCTCTGTGAGTTCAAGGCCATCCTGGTCTACATACTAAAGGGAGACCCTGTCTCAAAAAGACAAAAAAAAAAAAGCCTGAACTGAATTGGAAAAATGTATGAAATGCACAAAGCATCAATAAAAACTAATTAAAAAAAAAAAAAAGAGAGCTGGATAAGGACAGATAGCACATTTGCAACAAATCAAAACACTTGTTACCTCTAAGATGAATGAAGCAACCAAGAAAGATAGACAAAATCTATTTAATTATGCTGGAAATACTATATTTTTTAAGACGGATGGATTCTATTATATAAGACCATAAACTCCTTCGGAAAACCAAAGTACTTTAGGTTTCATAATTTCAGAAATTTTATACTGGTAATTATATATATTATATTGCATGTATGTTAAATAATATTCCCCATCTGAAGATAGTACAGCATCCTATAGCCAAACATATTATTTCTGTAATTAAACACATTAAGATGTTTAATAGCTTCATATCTATTTAGTCATATGATTTTTTAAATATTTTTTTTTTGCTTTTTTTTTTTTTTTTGGTCTTTTCAAGACAGGGTCTCTCTGTAGCCCCATCTGTCCTGGAACTCACTCTGTAGAGCAGGCTGGCCTTGAACTCACAAAGATCCGCCTGCCTCTGCCTCCCAAGTGTAGGATTAAAGGTGTGCACCACCACGCCCGGCTTTAGTCATATGATTTTATTAACTATTGCAACTTTAGAATATAATTCAGTATCTGATAGCTCATTTAGCCTTTCAAAAAATCTTTCTTTGCCTTTTTTTACCAATATATTCTTTTATTTTTTTATTTTATTTGATTTATTTATTTTATGTGTATGAATGTATTGTCTGCATGTAGATTTGTGCACCCGTGTCGTGCAATGCCACGGAGGTCAGAAGAGGGCATCGGATTCCCCTGGAACTGGAGCTCTCCTGGAATTGGAGTTACAGACGGTTCTCAGCCGCCATGTGGGTGCTGGGGATCAAACCCAGGTCCTCTGCAAGAGCAGTCGGCACTCTTAACCACTAGGCCATCTCTCCAGCCCTACCAATATATTCTTTTATATGAATTTTATACTCACTGTCAACTTAACTCCATGCAGAAGAAAATCATAGTGTGATTTTAATTCAAATTCCAACAAGAGAACACATAAAAGCAAAAAGATAGAAAGAAGAAAATAAAACTATTACTACTTACAGATCATATATGAGTATTTGAGCAAACACAAAAAATCTAAACTATTTGACGTAACAGAAGAGTTGATGAGAATGATTATATTTCAGATTAATAAGCAAAATCATTTCTCCAAGAAAAGGGAATTTGCTGGAACTAGTCTCTAGTCTCCTTCCTGAGCATGAATCTGACATGGAGAAAGAAACTTCATGCTTTGGTAGATGACATTCCACAATCACAACAGATCTTTTTACCTTGGTCTAGGAACTGTATAAAAATAAGTCTATAGCAATGCTCAAAAAACTCTGCCATCCTACAGGGATTTCTTCTAGCAAAGAAATAGTGACATCAAGAGTCCCACCATTTCTGTTTGAAAGAAGAAATTACTTACTGATCACTGGCTCTTATACACTGGTAAGTATCCTAATTAAACTAACTTAAAAGTGAACTAAATTCATAGTTGAAAAGCCCCAATCTCATTTACCTAGGTTTTAGTATAAATTCCTTTTCTCCATAAAAATCTCTAGAGTCTGCTATCGTGGTGCATGACTATAATTCCAGTACTTGGGAGGCTAAGGGAGGAGAATCACAAGTTTGAGGCCAGCCTAGGGGATTTAGGGAAACCCTGTCTCAAAACCTAATAATAATCTTGAGAAGTCAAGAGATAAGAATGGAGAAGTGGGGTCAGGCGTTGTGGTGCACACCTTTAATCCTAGCACTCAGGAGGCAGAGGCAGGTGGATCTCTGTGAGTTCAAGGCCAGCCTGATCTACATAGCAAGCTCCAGGACAGCTGTGACTAAAGGGAGACCCTGTCTCAAAAAGACAAAACCAGAACAAAAAAAAAAGAGTGGAGAAGTGGCAAATCAGACCAGAGGATGCTGAACTTTTCAATTCTAAGCAAAAGAAACTATGCAGGCTTTCACATCCAGAAAGCACCAGAATTATACCTAAATGTTGCAGTACCACTCCAAAAAATTTTAAATGTCACTTAATATGATTACTTCATGGCAACTATGACTTTGGTCATGTTATTCCATATATCTTTATCTCAATTCTGCATCTGTAAAGTGGGAATAAACAGTACCTATCCCATAAAAATAAAACAAAGCTGTGCTATAAATAAATCATGCAATGTAGTCCCTACTCTTTCAATGTTAATAAGAACCCCAAGAAGTGAAGAGAGACAGGTACCCTGAAGAGGGCAGAGGGGCAGGTGTCCAGTGGCATCTCCTTACTTTGAGTTTCTGGGCTTCTCCCCGCACTTTCAGCAACTCAGTAATAGAGTCTACAAATCCCTGGTAGTGAAAGTTGCACATTTTCTCAATCTCTCGGTCGTGATTGCGGATGCGAGTTTCTAACTTCTCCATGAATCGACTGTGCTCCTCCCCATCATAGACAGACCTTAAAAAAAAAAAAAAAAAAAATAAAACAGCATTATAGGAAGCTTCCTTTGCCACGAGCAGGTACTACACAGCCCTGCTAAGGGAAGGGGGAGCACAGTACCTGCCTGCGGCCACTGTAGACAACTAACCTCTCGACGCAGAGGTCAGTCAGGTTACGAGGTACTTCCAACTCAGGTCCTTAGCCTGGGACAATGGAACATTTCCCACCCTTGGCCCTGATTTTTCTACCTACCCAGAGACTGCTCGCCCCTGGACAGGAATTTCAGGCTGATGATGGCTGATGGACTATCTTCAGCCTATGTCCACTCACAACTTACTTCACCACACCAGCTATCCAGTTTGGTGGTCCAAGGACACTGTCCAACTCACTGGTCACCCGAATGAAATTCAGGCCTGCTTTGGCCTGTATGCACCCAAAAAAATGATGGCCAGGTGCAATGATGCTAATGGAGAATTCGATTTATTGCCTGCTAAAGCTTGCCTTTATAAGCAAAATGATGTCAGCTCCCAGAGCCAATCACAGACCCCCAATTCTGGGCCACTGCACACTGCTGCCCGACCCAGCATCATGCACATTGGGACAGGGTCAGAGAAATTCCCTGACTCCCATCCACATGGTGCCCTGAGGGGTGCTTGCTGAGAACTAGCCCCCAATTCAAACTGGATCTTCCTACACAGCATGAGAAGCACAAACCCAGAAGAATCTCTGTAACCTAGACATTCAGGATGCATAAACCACCAAGTAAGCCAGCTATATTTATAGTGCCCCAATATTAAAGGAGTGTTTTTATAGGAAAATCTGAAAATTTACTTTTGAATTCACTTTAAAAATACCTCAGAGTATTTATCATAGAATTGTCGCCATATAGTGAAAGGACTGAATTACAGTTCCCTGTCCCTTTCTTACTCTACTTAACTCTTCTAGAAAAACTGAATTTCATTAAACCCTACTACCCACTTACTCCATGATTACCCACCCCCAAGAAGCTGAACACTAATGGAGAAAAACTGCATAGCTGTGCTGGCTAGATTCATCGCAGCGACCCAGCTACAGTCTGAAGCAGCCATGTAGCACGATGAGAACATTTTACTAGAGACTTCATACCTTACCTAAAATGTTTGAGAACAGAAGTCTTTTAGATTCTAGATGTTTACTGATTAGGGAAGTTTAAGGAATATTTATATGAAGAAACTTGTATATCGGACTCAAAGTTGAATGTACAATTCATTAATGTTTCCATATGCAGGTAAACTGTTCTAATGAATCTTGACTGCAACAGATCACATGAAGCCCAATGTGGCATTTTCAACTTATGACATCAGCATGTGGTCTTTGGAGCATTTCAGATTTAAAATTTTTGGATTAAGAATGCTCAATCTATACTATGATTATTCCCTCAAAAAAAAAATCACTTTGAATTCTCTAAAACATTCAAGCATGGGGGCTGGAGAGATGGCCTAGCGGTTAAGAGCACCGACTGCTCTTGCAGAGGACCTGGGTTCAATCCCCAGCACCCACATGGCGGCTGAGAACCATCCGTAACTCCAATTCCAGGAAAACTCCAGTTCCAGGGGAATCCGACACCGTCTTCTGACCTCCGCGGCATTGCACGACACGAGTACACAAACCTACATGCAGACAGTACATCCATACACATAAATAAATAAATAAAATTAAAAAAAAGCATTCAAGCATGAAAACCTTACTTTCTCCTCTCTTCAAATGTCCATCCCTCACTCTCAGCTACTGATCTATTTACTTCTCAGGGGGAAAAAATACCTTGAACTATTTCCTCTTCCTTTGTGGAAATCAGCCACCCACTTCCATATACTTCCTCCTCTGTGGCAAGCCTGCATCTGCAGTTAGCCCATTTTGTATGGCAACAACCGCTGCTGTGCATCACACATTCCTCCCTGTTCTGTAAAAAACTATGTTTCTCTGTTCTCTGGGCCAGCAAGACTCCTTTCTACTGGCCTCAGCTCCCCACTTCCTTGCCTCCTGGAGGAGTATTCATTTTATCCCACCTAAGAGCAGCATTTAGTAGGGCGGAATTAGCACTCTGTCTGGAGACCTCAATGATAATCACATTACCATAAAGCTACCATCTCACTGACACATCTCAGCCCCTTCTGTGCCTCATCTTCTATTACACTTTTCTATGGTCTCTCAAAATACCACTCCTGTGGTGTTGACTTTCTAACCCATAACTTACAAATCAGAGCACTTCCCTGTGCACTACACTCAGATATCCAGCAACTACTGAACCATTCCCACTAGACTTTTAAAAGATGTCTCAAATCTAATGCAGAAAAAAATCATTTATGATCAACCTACCTCCACCCCCAAAACTGTTCCTCCCAAGTTTCTCACCCCCACTCCCACCACTACAAGGCACTACCCACTTACACAAGCCAGGTACCCACAAATCACTTATCTGTCCATCCTCTCCACATCCAATCCAGCAGTAACTCCTGACAACCACCAAAGTGTGCCTTGAAACTGAACACATTCCACCATGTCTATTAAACCCCTGTCCACCTGTGCAACATGGAACCACCAGAGAAATCCAATAGCCTCCAAAATTCATTCTATATACCCCTTCTTGACATTCCCACCCAAGTGCATATTCCACACAGCAATTAAAACATTTTCTTTAGGCTGGGTGTGGTGGCACACACCTTTAGTCCCAACACTCACACTTGGGAAGCAGAGGCTGGCAGATCTCTTATCAGAACAAGGCCAGCCTAGTCTACAAAGTGAGTTCCAGGCCAACTGGGGCTATAGAAGATCCCGCCTAAATTTTTTTTTTTATTTTTAAAAACTCATTAAAGCAATAATTGAGATATTACCCCTACCCTGAAGTCTGTCCAAAGGCCTCCTTCTCCCTAGTTTCTACCCTTCGCCTGCCTCCAGGGTCTAAGATGCAATTATGACTTTATTTTTAAGCCTCTTCCTACCTCAAGGATTTGATTCTCAAACAACTTGAGATTATACTCATGTCTTTAAGCAATCTCCTTACCATTGCACATGGTTTATTTATTCTCTGTTTCTTCCTACAATCCTTCTGAACTAGATCACAAACTCAAGGCCAAGAATTTTGTCTTATTCCTAGACTAGGGAGAATAAGTAAATACACATTGACTGAAAAATGGCTAAAACTATCTCTAAGATTTCTCTGAACCGGACAATCCTTTAGCAACACACATTTGCTCACTGCCCTTGATTTCTAAGACTGGAGTCATTTGTGGCTCCAGATTACCACCCTGGACCTTCTGAGGAGAAAGTTCACTTTCTTCAGCAAGTAAGTTAATTTGTTTCACTGCCCAAAAGTAAGTGTAACAACACACACACACACACACACACACACACACACAGAGAGAGAGAGAGAGAGAGAGAGAGAGAGAGAGAGAGAGAAGTAAAAATTCTCAACACTGACTTCAGAAAAGGCACAGCAATCAAGATTTATCCCCCTGCCTTGGGAAGAAAAGATCATCAAACAAATTATAAACAATCCTCCAAGTAGCTAATCTTGCTGAAAGAACAATACACAGTACACAAAATGGAATCCACCATTGACATTTCAACAAGTCTCAAGCTTAACTCTTCCCCTTTCGAAACAACAGAAAGGAATCTTTCAAGTAAAGACATTCATATTTCTTACCATGTGGAAAACAGGAATAATCACTGAAAGCTCTTCAAGCTAAAAGACATTATGAACGTTAGGAGTCAGTGAGGGGGCACAAGCCTGTAATCCCAGCATGTGGGGGTGGGGATGAGGAATTCAAGACCAGCCTCAAGCACATAGAGTGAGGTCAGCCTAAAATACATAAGGCCTGCTCAAAAAGAAAAAAAACATATTAGAGCTGGAGAGATGGCCTAGCGGTTAAGAGCACCAACTGCTCATGCAGAGGACCCAGGTTCGATCCCCAGCACCCACATGGCAGCTGAGAACCATTTTTAACTCCAGTTCCAGGGGAATCCAAAACCCTCTTCTGACCTCCGAGGCACTGCATGACACGGGTGCACAAACCTACATGCAGACAGTACATTCATACACATAAAAAATAAATAAATAAAAATATTATTTAAAAAAAGAAAAAATATAATAATAATAATTAAATCAGGAAAGAAATTCAGATTTTTGAGTAATTTAGATTGATAATGCCTTGCTGAACTTTCTATTTAAAACAAAACTAAAAATCAAAGGTCAAAGAAAGGAAATGTAAAAAGTAGCTGTCTGATTGGGGGCCTTGGTCTTAGCACTGTAATTAGCTGCATATTTGGCCAATTCAGTTAATCTCTCTGACTCTTAGAGCTTTCTCATTTACAAATATAGGAAGCAATCAATTACACTTCCCTGAAGTACTAACTTAAAGTTCTGCAATTCACCCTACTGTCAAATTCAGCCACTGTATAAAAGAGCACAGATTTTGAGAACAATGTAAGCAGGTGATAGTTCTAATTTCAGTACCCTACTGTTTCTATTTAAGGTATTTATTATTCTAATACTTTCTTGAATTGAGATGTTGAATAACTTCAAAGGTTTACAATGGGTCCTTAGAGTATTCTGAAAATTTTAAAGTAATAATTAGAATAGGAGTTGGTCAGAATGATTGAAGCAGGATGATTGTTTGAAGCAAGCCTGGGTTACATAGTGAGTCTCNATTAAATCAGGAAAGAAATTCAGATTTTTGAGTAATTTAGATTGATAATGCCTTGCTGAACTTTCTATTTAAAACAAAACTAAAAATCAAAGGTCAAAGAAAGGAAATGTAAAAAGTAGCTGTCTGATTGGGGGCCTTGGTCTTAGCACCGTAATTAGCTGCATATTTGGCCAATTCAGTTAATCTCTCTGACTCTTAGAGCTTTCTCATTTACAAATATAGGAAGCAATCAATTACACTTCCCTGAAGTACTAACTTAAAGTTCTGCAATTCACCCTACTGTCAAATTCAGCCACTGTATAAAAGAGCACAGATTTTGAGAACAATGTAAGCAGGTGATAGTTCTAATTTCAGTACCCTACTGTTTCTATTTAAGGTATTTATTATTCTAATACTTTCTTGAATTGAGATGTTGAATAACTTCAAAGGTTTACAATGGGTCCTTAGAGTATTCTGAAAATTTTAAAGTAATAATTAGAATAGGAGTTGGTCAGAATGATTGAAGCAGGATGATTGTTTGAAGCAAGCCTGGGTTACATAGTGAGTCCCCAACCACCCAAGGGTATAAAAATATCAATCTTCAAGAAAAAAAATTAAGAGTTCATATCTGAAACATACACACATTTAAATAAAAGAATGTGGATAATGTTTTTAGACCTGCGTTCCATGACTCCTGGGTTTAGTGTTGATTTGGTATGTAGAAGTTCACACACTATATATGTATATATGTATCCTTTTCATATACCATGCATCCTTTTCACTTTGTATATGTTATTCATATATTAATTACACATATAAAAGCATATATACACATACTTTTCATCTAGTTATCAGACAGGTTAAAACATACTGATTTCGTCTCTCCCTATACTTGGTCCCCACTCGAGCCTTGGGCCCTGGCCCACATCTGCTCTTTCTGTCCCAGATCTCTGTACCCTCTTACTCCAGACCTGCCCACCACATCTTGATTCTCCTGCAGCCTGAGCAGCTCCACTTTCACTCCATACTCTGTCCCCCTAGGTCCCAGGCCCGCTCCTGCTCTTCCATGTCAGATCTCTGGACTAGCTTCCTAACCCAGACTAGCTTAAACCTCTAGCATAGTTTGATAGGCCGGGCAAAGGCTGACCCCGCCCTATCCTGGCCTCCTTATCAGCCACCACAGACACAGTTACTACTCTGGTAAATCGGATCCCGCCCACTGTGTCTTGATTCTCCTGCGGCCTGAGCAGCTCCACTCCCTGCACTAGGTCCCCCATCTAGCCTTGGGCACAGGCCTGTTCCTGCTCTTTCTGCCCCAGATCTCTGTACTACCCTCTTAGTCCATACCTGCCCACTGCATCCTGAGCCCCTGCACCCAGACTAGATCAGTTTTCCAGCTTCATTTATTAGACCCTCAACAGACTGTCTCTACCACTATCTTGCCCTTGCCCTATTTCCTGATCTGCCTAACACAGACCTGCCTACTACCCAGACCAGCCTACTGCTCATCAAGAACCTGAGCACAGATCAACTAACTTTTCATACCTGAGCAAAAAGCAACCATGCTACATCAACAATATAAACAGAACCAAACATCAACTAAACAAAGGAAGAATAGAATTTCTTATGGGTATACAAGCAACAAAAGACATGCATATATATGCCCAAACTGCAATGCAAAAGCATATATATAGGAAAATCCAAGAGAATATGTCCCCAACAAAACCCACCAGCTCTACAGAAGTGTACTACAATGAGATCGCCCTGAGGAACCCCACAATGCAAAATTTAAAAGAATAATCATCAAAAAAAAAAAAAAAAAGTTGTGCGTGATGGCACATGCCTTTAATCCTAGCCCTCAGGAGGCAGAGGAAGGCAGATCTTTGTGAGTTCAAGGTCAGCCTGGTCTACAGAGTGAGTTCCAGGACAGCTGGGGCTACAGAGAGACCCTGTCTCCCAAAAAACAAAAAACAAAACAAAACAAAAAAAAGAATAATCATAAACATGATCAAAGAATGCACAAACAACTCAAAAGGGATTGGCATAAATTTGTAACTGAGGCTCAAGAAAATACAAATATGCAGCTGAATGAAAACAATTCAGGACTTAAAAATTGAATTCACAAAAGAGATAGAAATATTGAGGAAAACCTAAGCATAAAAGAAGATGGACTTGAAAAACTCAGTAAGTCAATTTGAAAAGACAGGAGAAAGCCTCCCAAGCAGAATAAATGAAACAGAACATCAAGACTGGACAACAAAGTTGAAGAGCTAGACTCCTCAAGCAAAGCCTATAAAAAAAAAAAATTTAAACAAGGGGCTGAAGAGATGGCTCAGCAGTTGAGAGCACCAACTGCTCTTGCAGAGGACCCAGGTTTGAATCCCAGCACCCACATGGTGGCTAACAACTAACTGTCCCTTAACTCCAGTTCCTGGGGATTTGATCCCTCTTCTCTCCTCTAAGGGCACTGCATGATATGGGTGCACTTGCATACATGAACACAAGAATCATATCAGTCTAACAATCTATTGACAAATTACACACACAATATCTCTACATGAGTCCATGCAAAGCTGAAGGCTATATAACAAGAAACAGTACCAAACAAGAAAAACTTTCCTTTGAGTCGTTGGCCACGGAAGTCCAAGAGACTCCCAAAATTACATATGCAATTGCCACAACCCTTGACTGCCTCCCAGAACCTAAAGGTAAGACCCTACTGATGAAGATAGGACATACTTTGGAGACCATATTTGGAGCAACGGAGTTGGAACTAACCTGGAAGCCACTTCCTCTGAAGGTTAGCTCTCATAGCTCTGGAGAGCACTATGTAAACCACTAAGGGAGAACATTAATCAATACCAACTTTAAGACCAAATATCCACATCAATGACCAGCCCAGCATACCACATTGGTGCAATAGTGGCACTTTTATCTTGGAGGCAGTCAATGGCTAACTAATTGGACCCAAAGCCCACTTCGTGGGAGGAAACTCATTTGTGGTACTGTAAATATAACAAGATACAGACAGCTGGAAAGGTCATACATAAATCTTAGAGAAATTCCCAAGGTTGCCATACTCCTAAGCTGAGGTAATATCTTACTAACTGCAAAATAGGTATCTTTATATTTACAGACAAATATCCCAGACATCATTCAATAAAGAAGCTTCTTTTGCACCAGATGAAGAACAGTACAGAGTCCCACAACTGAACACACACAGCAGATTAAAACATACTGACTGGGTCTGTGAATTGTTCATGCCTAAGCAACACATCTACAATGCAACCTCTACACATAAGTCTCTCATAACATAGAACAAAGAACCAAGAAGATATTAATTAACCTCTTAATTCTTGTTAAGGAAGCTCCCCCATGCAACAGAAGACTAGGAACTCAAAAGGGCATAAATGGCCAAACCGTGGAGATTAGGAGTCTACAGAGTGTGGGTCCATGGACAGGTCACCTGTATTCAGCTTCATCCACCCAGGGCTCAGGGAACATTGTGAAAGAGGGGGCAGAAAGATTCTAAGAGCCAGGGAGGTGGTGCAAGACCACATGGAAATGAATCATATCAGCCCCTGGGACCCTGTTCATATGAACCTACAGCATTAGTATGGGCATGCACAGGACTCATGCAAGCTTAGCCAGACAAAAACCTAGCACAGAACTACAGAAATGGGTAGCAGAACACAATCTTGCCTGAAGAAATTGTGGCAGCTGATTGCAGCTGGGTGAGGAAGAACTGGCCTTTTTTAAGAGAGGGACTGCAGCCGGGTGTGGTGGTGCATGCCTTTAATCCTAGCACTCGGGAGGCAGAGGCAGGTGGATCTTTGTGAGTTCAAGGCCAGCCTGGTCTACAGAGCAAGTTCCAGGACAGCTGAGGCTACAGGGAGACCCCATCTCGAAAAGACCAAAAAAAAAAAAAAAAAAAGAGGGACTCCAGATAGGCTGACTAGAGCTGACACTGAGGAGTGGGCAGGGAAAGTAGCTTGGCACAATGTACCCTAGCACGAATGACAGGGCAGATGCGAGAGGGTGCCAATGAAGAATTGAGTATAAAGGTTATTAAGACTGATTGAAAATTTATGTATGAAATACACAAAAAAACATAAAAATTTTTTAAAGCACACAAGAATAGTATATGCAGGAAATGTGGGACATGAAAAGAACAAATCTAGGCATCACAAGCATACAGAAAAGAGAAGAATCTCAGGCTAACGGCATTGATCAGATCCTCAACAGTATTATAGAAAACTTCCCTAACCTAAGGAAAGACATATCTACACAGATACAAGAAGCACATATTAACAATCAAACAGGACCAGGACAGAAACTCCCTGTGGCTACTCATAGTAAAAGTACTACATGTAAAGAACAAAGAGAGGATACTGAAAGCTGCTTAAAAAAAAAAGTTACATATAAAGGAAAACCCATCAGAATTATAGCTGACTTTTCAATGCAAACTATGAAAGCCAGAAGAACTTAAAGTATACCCAGTTCTAAATGATCATGGATGCCAACCTATAATACTTCATCCAGCAAAAATATCTATCATAGTCAAAGAGGAATGGAAGATTTTCTATGACACTAATAGGCTGAACGAATTCACATCCACCAAACTAGCCCTAAAGAGAATATTCAAAGCAATACAAAGGACTGAATGCAGGAATGACTATACCCAAGAGGTTACAGAAAGAAAACAAAGGAAGACAAATACACTATATACCACTCATCAGAGAAGTTACTTTTTGCAAAAAAAATGGAGGCTATTACAGAGTTCCATAATGGGTCACACACAGAATATATGTCTGAGAAATGCCCTGCCCTAAGTGACACATCTACACTGGAACCTCTACACCTAAGGCTCATGGAACACATTAGAATGGGGTGCAGAAAATACTAGTGCATCCCTCAACTCTCACCAGTGAAGGTTCTTCAAATAACAGAGTAAGATGCACACAGAAGGCCATAACTGACTAAGTTTTAGAGAATAAAATACTTCAGAATATGTGCCCCTAGATAGGACTCCAATATTAATCCTTAACCACCCACAGCTCAGCAAACATTGCAGAAGAGGAGGAGGCAGGAAGATTGTAAGAGCCAGGACTGGTGCATGAACATACACAAATAGAGGCTTTCAGGCCACTGGGAACTTGCTCATATGAACTTACAACAATGGTGACAGCATGCACCAGACCCATCCCGACTCAGTCAGACAAAAACCCATCAAAAACAAGGGAAATGGTCAGCAGGCCCCAATCCTAGCCAAAGAACTATTGACAACTGATTACTTCTGGGTAAGGGAGAATAGATCTTTTTTAAGGGAGTGACTCTAGATAGGCTGTCTAGACTCCATTGGATGAACCTGAACAAAAGGACAACTGGGTACAAATGCTTGACTGGCTTAACACATATAACAGAATGCATAAAATCCAGTGGGAGGTTGTTCTATGAAGGAGGTGCGGATGGGGAAGGAATCTAAATTTGATTAAAATCTATTATAAGAAATGCACAAAAACTCAATAAAAATATTAAAAACATTTATTTAAAAACACACTGGTTTGTTTGTAATTACAAACTGCCTATAACAGGAAAAAGCCAATGTGAGCTGACCACTACCTTACAGTCATACTAAACACCACTTCAAGTAAATTTCAGCATAACTCAACAACCAAAAGATTTATGAGACATAAAAGACACAAATAAACAACTTTTAAACTCTGGACGGTCAGATCTGCTGAAGTTAGCCTTATACTGTCAGTCACCATTGTTCTTGAATAAAATACACCACTTCCCTTCTGAAAAAAAAAAAAACATGGCTTAAAGTGGAGAAAGACTGCCATCTAGTGATTGCCAGTTCTAATAGTCCTTAAGACATGAATTTAATGTAGCCAAACAAGATTGCTGAAAAATCTAAACATTAAACTCTATAAAACCTGTGGATCCAGGGTGAAGACCTCAGCTCAGTTGATGTCTTACATGCATGAATACCCAGCAATTTATAAAACTGTTCATGGTGGCAATGCCTGTAATCCCAGAACTAGAGAGGCAGAAACAGGAGGATCAGGAGCTCAAGGCTATACTCAACTAATAGCAAATTTGAGGCAAGCCTAGGCCTCATGAGACCCTCTCTCAAAAAATTAAAAAAAAAATTTTTTAAGGCAAAATCTTAAAAGTGAAGACTATTTGAGCAGTCATATGCTTCTCTGTGCTTCTGACATGCCCAGATATGTACAGTTAAACGAGACTCTAGAGAATTAACTGCACCACTGAGGCTTACTTATTCATGATCATCGCAAGAATATTCTAGTACTGTAAACACACACACAAAGAAATATTTAGAGACTGATGACAATTTTTATACCCTAGATTTTGACTCAACTAAATAAATGGTGGCCTATAGGGATTTCCTAAACCTCCCAATAAACCAAAGGTTTTTGCAAAAAAAACCCCCAAATATCCATGCATCTTAGTACATATAGCTGATAATATGTCTTGATATATCATAATGGTACTATGTCCCTCTCCCACTGAGATTTCCAGAGCATATTAAAAAAATATTTTTTAATTTTTTTTTTTTGGTCTTTTTGAGACAGGGAACACGGGTCTAGATTTGTTAAAAAATATATAAATAAATTTATGTAAAAATAAAAAAAATAAAGGTAGTAACTCACAAAAAAAAATAATAATAATAATGAAACTGATGACAAATGAAATCCAGTGAGCCACTAGAGGCTAATTTCCAGCATGGTTACTTGCCAGAATATAATTTATTGAAAGGAGACTACTTTCTTTTTTCCCCCAAATGACAATAAAGCATAATTCTTTTTTTTCCCAATTTTAATTAGCTTAATTAAAGTATAATTGACAGACATAAACTATGGATAAATTGTTTGATGTAGGTAAACATTATGAAATAAGCAAGTCAAGGTAACAATCACCTCACATACTTATCACATTTAATATAAACAGTATTTAAGATCTACTCTCTTTGCAATTTTCAAGTAGACATTTTTTTTTNGCCTCTACTTCAGGATGAGCCAGGTGCTGATGAGCATGCCCAAACAGCAACTACTGCCTTCTTTCTGTTTGAGCAATCCCAATTCATTCTGAATGCTTCTCCTTCCTATGGCACAAGAGGTAAACACTACTTAGATTAGCCAACCATGGTTTACCTTGTCAGTTACCAGTTAACATAAGGGTATGTGACAAACTCTCACCAATGAGAAGAGATAAAAGGAAATGTTAGTGAAGGTCCAGGAAGTGTTGTGTGAGGGGTTTTATCCCCCCAAGAGGATGATACAAGAAAAAGAAACTGCTTTTCCTTTTTTTTTTTTCCTTTCTTTTTTTCCTTTTTTTTTTATTGATTCTTTGTGTATTTCATACTAGAAACTGCTTTTCCTATATTCAACACTGTCCTGTGAAAATGAGATACTTAAGGATGGGTGCAGCAATGGCCCTAGAGACAAAGAGGCAGTGCCAATAATCTGAGCTTGGTGAAGGTAGAAAGCACCTGGGCCCTGGACCGAGAAGAAATCCTGAACAGTCTGGTCTCCAGATTTCACACATAGCACTCAATTTCCTTTATTTAAGTCATTTTCCCTATATGTTCTGCTATTTGCAAAGCAAACTGTCCTAAATGTCAGAACACTGCACAGCCTTCAAAGGAGCCAAGGCAAATCACATAAACTGAGTCTCTATCTTCTTTATTTGCGGTTCTTAGCCTCAGCCTTTAATGGCTGCGCTATCCCTCCAGCCGAGTCTATATCTTCTTAAAGACAAGTAACTCTCATTTGCCTTTCAAATCTCAGCTTGTACCATCCGTCTTCTGAGGAGCCCTCATCACTTTCATGCACACCTTCTTCATAACTATCATCCTCACAAAATTTATTAAACTATACTCTGATAGCCTGTTTATTTGTCAGTCTCCCCACTCTAAAATGTAATTCTCCCTTGGGCAAAGACCATCTTACCATTTTATCTCCAGCTGCTTCCAAGGTGGGAGAAATCTACCACACATGCTGGAAATGGACACAGAGAAGGAAGAGAAGACAATTGCTGTGGATCTCCCTTGTCTCAGAGATGGTAGAGGAGTAAGGCAGGAAGCAAGGCCTGTCGGCTGAGACATCTGGGGAGACCGGGGAGACACAGAGGACTGGGCACTTCGATTTGGGGATCAGATTAAGAAAAATTCCAGTTTATTCTCTGGTCTTTTTCATATATGTTTTTTAATTCATCATGCTTTTACCCCTCAAACATTTTCTTCTCATTAAACTCTGTAAATGCATCATTAGTGGTTTTGTTTATTCCAAAAGTTAAAAATAAAGCAGAAAAACAAATGTGAACATGATGTTGAAAGAGAGCTAGCTACAAGATGTCAAGAGGAGTTTACATCCTTTCTCCTTACTTTAGTACATCTATCAATTGTATTCAGCAGTATAATTTGGTCCTCTGGGTAAGTATGAAACAGACCATTGTCTGTGATGGTTAATATTGATGGGCTCTAAAATCCTCCAGAGGATCCAAGGCCCTGGAATGTCTCTGAGGCAGTTTCTAGATTGTTAACTGAAATGGGAAGACCCATCCTAAATGTTGGGGGCATCCCTTGGGTTGGAGTCTGAGACAGAACTGAAAGGAGAGTGAGCTGTGCACCACCATTTCCTTCCTGAGGTCTTCATGACTATGGCGCAGTGTACCCTACTGCCTTCAGTCCCCTCTCATGCCACCATGATGGACTGTATCTTCCTGACCTGGAAGTCAAAATAAATCCCTCCTCCCTTAGGTTGCTTCTTGTCAGGTATTTGATCAAAGCAACACAAAAAGTAACTAATATAATACCCAAATGTTTCTGTGCCACCACTTGAAAGCAAACATTCAAATCCTTTTTCTCCCCTCCCAGATCCCAATGTACCAGACTGGCTTCACAGCCCAGACAACCAAAAAGAACCTGTGAATGAGATCTCCCTCGGGCAAGAAGAGAAGCCAAGGATGGGCATTTTCAAATGACAGACAAAGACAGGGTGAAGCCATTTCATCTGGTACCTAGCCAAAGGACTTACTTTTAAACTGTGGTTCAACACCACTGGAAAGTTTCAGAGGAAGAGAATTTGTCACAAAACATCAGTCAAGTCAACAACAGAAATTAAGCAGGGTCTGGAAGGCTCAACAGTTAAGAGCACTTCTTGTTGTTGCAGAAGACCCAAGTTCAGTTCCCAGTACCCATGTTGGACTACTCACAACTGTTTATAACTCCACCTGCAGAGTATCCAACACTCTTTTCTGGCCTCTGCGGGTACCCACACGTACATGGCATACACATACACATACACACACACACACACACACACACACACACACAATATTTTTTTTTGAGACAGGCTCTCCCTATAGCCTAGCTGGCCTGGAACTCACTGTGTAGACCAGGCTAGCCTTGAACTCACAAGAGATCCACCTGCTTCTGCCTCCTGAGTGCTAGGACTAAAGGTGTGCACCACGACGCCTAGCTTAAAGATGTTTCTTGGCCACCATGTGGAATTGAACCCTGGTCCTCTGCAAGAGCAGTCAGTGCTCTTAACCCCTGAGCCATCTCTCCAACCCCATAAAAAAAATAAAATTTTTTAAATAAATTAAGCAGGAAATAAACTAACAAAATCAGAGCAAGTCAAAAAAAAAAAAAAAAAGGATACAGAAACTGCATTAACTACTACCACAATAATGTCAACCTGTTGGAAAAATCATCATTATCTGTAACTAAAGATACAAAGGCTCAACAGAGTATCTTAACAGCTTCATTTTGTTCTTTGTACAAATTTATGTTAAAAGCAAAAAGATCCATTCCATTGCATCTTTCAGCAACATAACGTTGAACCATGAATGTTGCTGCCAATTTTAAGACTAGAAATAAGGGCCGAGCATGGTAGCACACACCTTTAATCCCAGCACTTTGGAGGCAGAGGCAGGAAGATCTCTGTGAGTTGAAGGCCAGCTTATTCTTCTACCTATTGAGTTCCAAGATAGCCAGGGCTGCAGGGAGACCTTGTGTCAAAAAGATCAAAAAAAAAATTTTTTTTAAATCTGCTACAGCATGCAATACTAGACTGAGAATTAATATATTTTTATTTTAAGATCTTTTTTAAAATCAGTAATCAAAATCTGTTGAAACAATCGTTTATCAACACTCCTTGATAAAAAGTGGTGAGGTACATATTCCACAGTAACATCAGTTACCACTTGGCACTCGTACTCAAATCACACACTTGAACTGGCCTTGACCTTAGGAATCCATGTGTAGTTTGATATAAACTTCATTCAAGGTACTATCACTGAGCTTTACCTTAAGATTTCTTTTTTTTTTTTTTTTTTGGTCTTTTCGAGACAGGGTCTCCCTGTAGCCCCAGCTGTCCTGGAACTCCCTCTGTAGACTAGGCTGGCCTTGAACTCACAAAGATCCGCCTGCCTCTGCCTCCAAAGTGCTGGGATTAAAGGCGTGCGCCACCACACCTGGCACCTTAAGATTTCTTAAACAAATGCCCAATGCTATCTTCCAGCTATGTTAGAAATAGGCCCAAGGGAATAAATGGGCACTCACTAGAGGAATGGTATCTTTTTCCTTAGAAAGTTTATTTGTTCATATATCTGAAAGGGTACTACAGTGAACACCAGATACACATATGGCAATGATTTATTTACATGTCTATCTCCTGCAGAATCATGAGTTCTGGAGCGTTCACACATGGAACAATGCCTTGCCTCACTGAGAAGACATTATAAAGTGACAGAAGGCCTAAGGCAGGACCCGAAAATGTTTCAACTTTCCACAGAGACAGGCACTAGAGTTAATAATAAACATTCTCACCAAAAAAGTAAATTTAAATCCTATCAGTCCAAATAATTTGTACTTCAGCTAAAATGCTAACTACAGAAAGAATCAGAAGAAAAGAAGAAAGTTAAAGGTTCAAGGAAGTTTACTGTAGGAAAAGAACAGTGTCTGGGAATAATTTGTTATTTCCCCACCTCAACTCTAACCCTCTCTGGAAGCTAGGAGCAACAAAGCCTGGCGCTAAAGAGAGCTGGTGTTTCAAGCCCTTGCTGCCAACCGAAGGGGGGAGGGTGACAGCAGTCCCCAAGGGCTTTTAGGAAAAATTGCTTCCAGGTGGAAATTTTTTATGGTACTGTGCAGTCTGGATCCATTTTTTGCTTTCCTTTGCAACTACTGATGATTAAACCATAGACAGTCAGGCTGCAACAATGGAAACAGTTAGCCAGCTTGCAAACATCATAGCTATATGCTCCAAATTGCCACGTTAACTCTCAAAAGAAAGAAAATTCATTGGCAAAGTTCTGTTTGTTTTGTTGCTTTAGGGGAAAAGGTAGGGTGGAGTTTGTTAAAGGCTTGTATTTAGAAAAATGTGAAAGTAGCCAAGAACTGTGCACCACGATGACAAGCTAGAGTACAGAGCCAGCGCCGAAGCAGACCTCCACCAAAAGCTGCTGCCATCCGGAGTGTCCTGTCACCTACCAACTCTTCATTCCTTGATCTGGATTAAATACTCTATTAAACCCTCCTACCATCACAGGCACACACGAGGGAATCCAACCATGTATCAGGAGGGAAGGCTCTCAGTTTATACCTGACGGTGGCACTAAGAATGTTCTGCTGTGAGTTTATAACAGCACAAGAACATGAGGAGAAACTAGTACATTCCCAGCCAAGTGAAAAGCACAGAAAGCCAATCAGGCAATCTTACTGTTACTGTGTCACACAAACCAAAAAGGATACACCTAGCGGGGCATGGTGGCGCGCGCCTTTAATCCCAGCACTCGGGAGGTAGAGGTGGGTGGATCTCTGTGAGTTCAAGCCAGCCTGGTCTACAGAGCGAGCTCTAGGACAGCTGGGGCTACAGGGAGACCCTGCCTCAAAAATACCAAAAAAAGGAAAAAACTAAAAAAAAAAAAAAAAGGATACACCTAACTTAATATTTCCAAATCACGGGGCTGAAGAGATGGCCTAGCGTTTAAGAGCGCCGACTGCTCTTGCAAAGGACCCGGGTTCGATCCCCAGCACCCACATGGTGGCTGAGAACCCTCTTTAACTCCAGTTCCAGGGGAATCCAACGGCCTCTTCTGACCTCTGCGGCATTGCACCACACAGGTGCACAAACCTACATGCAGACAGTATATTCATACACACAAATAAATGAATAAATAAAATTTAAAAAAAATTTCTAAATCATAATAACAAAAGTATGTCTTAAATATGTTAAGATCTCACCTGAACATCTTACATATAGTAACTCCATTACCCTCAAATATAATCCTACTGGAGTAGTTATTTTGCACATCCAACATCACTAGTGCACAGAAATATTTAGTCTAGATTGCCACAATCATATCAAGTATAATAAAATGAGAGAAAAAGAGATGAAGGGAAATAAAAAGAGTATTAAGAAAAGGTTGAAAAAGAGAAAGCAATATAAAAAAGCAGGGTAGATTTAAGCCAATGTCCATTCAATATCAAGGTAAGAATGTCTAAATATTTAAGTTTACATTCCCAGGAATAAAAGAAGACAGTGATAAAAACTAATAGTAAGTATCTAGATTAATGTGATTTTTCTTTGCTTTCTATATTTCTATTATTTACTTAAATACACAAGTGTTATTTTTATGATTGAGCAAAGAAAATGCATTTAAAGGAGTCTAGAACACTACCTAGCTCATAGTAAATAAACAATAAGGTGTTAACTAAAATAAAAAAACAAATAGAAACAAACATGTCAGGGTTAACTTGAGGTCTTAAATTTTAACAATTATCAAAATAAAATAAATATAAGAAATACACAAAGATAGCCAAGGGTGGTGGCACACACATGTAATGTCAACTTCCCCAAGTTGAAGATAAACCTGATCTACAAAGTGGATCTGGGGGCTGGAGAGATAGCCTAGCGATTAAGAGCACCAACTGCTCTTGCAGAGGTCCCGGGTTCAATCCCCAGCACCCACATGGTGGCTAAGAACCGTCTGTAACTCCAATTCCAGGAGAACTCCAGTTCCAGGGGAATCCGACGCCCTCTTCTGACCTCCGCGGCATTGCACGACACGGGTGCACAGACCTGCATGCAGACAGTACATTCATACACATACAGAAATAAATAAAATTTAAATAAATAAATAAAATTTAAAAAAAAAAAGTGGGTCTTTGGGCCACTCAGTACTACACAATAAGATCTTATCTCAGGGCAAAAGAGAAAAAGGGGGGTTAGGGGTAGCGGACTACATGGTTCAGCTGGTGTTCTAGTTTGCTTTCAATTGCTGTGACAAAACACTCTGACCAATACCAACTCAGGGAGGAAAGGGTATATTTGGCTCACATCTCCAGGGTCAAAGTTCATCACTTAGGGAGCCCAAGGTAGAAACTCAGGGCAGGAACCTGGAAGCAGGAGCTGAAGCACAGGCCATGGAGGGACACTGATTACTGGTTTGGTCCCCTGGTCCATGCTCAGCCTGCTTCCTAATACAATACACAACAACCTGCCCAGGGATGGCACTGCCCACAGTGGCCTGGGCCCTCCCACATCACTCAATAATCAAGAAGATGCCCCAAAGACATGGCTACAGGCAGTCCAGTGGAGACAATTCTCCCAACTGAAGTGTGTCAAGTTGACACTAAAGCTACCCAATATAGCTGGTAAAGTGCTTGCTTAGTATACACAAAGCTTTGAGCTTCGCAGCACAGAACAAGCCAAGCTGGTGGTACAGGCCTTTAGTCCTAGCTCTGGAGAAGTGGAGACAGAAAGATCAATCAGGTCATCCTTGGCTACAGAAAAAGTTATGACAACCCTGGGATACATGAGACTCTGTCTCAAAAAAATTAATTAAATTTTAAAATACAAAATAAAAATGAACTGTGCTTTCCATCTACCCCCCCCTCATTATTGATCATAATCTCAATGTTGATTTAACTAATATGCTTTCATCAACTCTTAAAAAAAGAGTGCGGAAAGGAAGTGTTCCAATGGTTACAGTGATAGAGGATCTGATCTCTCTCTAAAGCACAATTTACTAAAAGCAGGCCATTTTCTTTTGTGTCCTAGTCCTTTAATATGACATGCAACTTACTCCCCTATGAACATCATAAAACTAGTATAAAAAACAAAACCTTCATAGTCTAGGAGTGATGGCCCATCCCTGTAATCCCAGAACTCAGAGGCAAGAGGATTACCAAAAATTCAAGGCCAGTCAGGGTTACATAGTCTTTCTCAAAAAGAGAGGAAAAAAAAAAAAAAAAGAAGAAAAAGAACAAAAGAAAAAGAAAAGAAAAAGGGACCCAACTTCATGGCTTTGACCAAAATTAACCCTGCTCCTCCCCCAATCATGAGTAAGAGCTTCCACTATAATCAATATTGCTCATGTTTTCTTCACAGAAGCATTTGTTTGAAGACAATGCAAATAGCCCATTTTAATGACTTCTCTTAAACAGAGAAAAGTATAGGAAAAGAAACCTCCAAGATGATATAGTCCAATTTCACAGGAACAGGTTTTTTTCAGATCTCTGCATCAACTACTAGCCCAGCTTCTGCTGACACATTTAGTAAAAAGCTCACTCACTATACAACAATCAAACCCGTACCAACATTGGAAAGCTCTCCAAACCAAAACTGGCTTCCTCATAATTTTCACCATTTGTCTTATTTTTGCCCTCAACAGACCACAAAGAACAATTTCTAATCCCTCCCTTCCCTACTCCAAAGTATAAAGCTCAAATTATTCAAATATCCCACATATAAATAGCCTTTCAACTAAAGTTTTCACTCTCAGTACATGTTCTAGTAGAGACTATTCTTTTTTTTTTTTTATTAATTTTATTTATTTCTGTATATGTATGAATGTACTGTCTGCATGCAGGTCTGTGCACCCGTGTCGTGCAATGCCGCGGAGGTCAGAAGAGGGTGTTGGATTCCCCTGGAACTGGTGTTCTCCTGGAATTGGAGTTTCAGACGGTTCTCGACCGCCATGTAGGTGCTGGGGATCGAACCCAGGTCCTCTGTAAGGGCAGTCGGCGCTCTTAACCGCTAGGCCATCTCTCCAGCCCTAGTAGGGACTATTCTTAAAGGATAACAAAACAGACAGTCCAACACAGTGGTGAAGAGAACATGTTACAAAGCCAGGCTTCCTGGATTCACGTCCTGTTTCTGCTATGTAATTAGTTGGTAATAATGAGCAAGTTATTAAGCTTTTCTATAATTCACATTCCATATCAGAAAATGCAGAGTAAAAATAGCTACCACTTCATTTGGGTCTGTGCAAACTAAAGGGGTAACGCAAATGAAGCACACACAACAGCACCAGACACACAGAAAGCACTCTGTAAACATGAGCAGATTTTAACCAGCCATGACCTAGGAATAGAGCTCCCCTCTCCTTTAGCCTGGTTTCCTAGCTTCTCCTAAAAGCAACCCAGCAATAAAGCCTACTCATTTTTCAGTCATAGCATGCTACAAAGTGAGCTACATATCGAAATTGTTTTACTTTTATTCTTATTTTATGTGTATCAGTGTATTGTCTGCATGAGTCTAAGTGTACCATGTGCATGTCATGCCCATGGAAGCCAGAAGAAGGTATTGGATCCCCTGGAATTGGAATTACAGGTGGTTGTTAGCCACTATGTAGGTGCTGGGAGCCAAACCCAGGATCTCTGCAAGAGTAGCCAGTACTCTTAATGCCTGAGCCATCTCTCCAGCCACTATACTAAATTTTTTGTCTTTGTATATTGATTCATACATTCATTTGATATTATAAATCTCTGATTTACTAGCTATTGCAATTACAGTCCATTTTTTCAATCTTTTTGAGACTTTTTAGAACAATAATCTTTGTCATTCACTTCACAAAAGCAGACTATAGGGAAAGGAAAGCAAGAAGCGCAATAATTCTAGGATCTAAGATCTAAGAAAGAACCCTAGCAAGCATGAATATAGGGAAAAAAGGCTTTCTGGTGCCCACGATCTTAATTCACACATCAAATAAAGCTGTGAAAAGGTTAATATTCAACCTTTTTAAAAGTTGAGGACACAGAAGTCACTAATTGCACTTCCTTAAGGCAATATTTAGCCCCCAACTGTGTCCAACTTGAAGAACTTAGCATAAGCCAAATCTTTGAATGTCCCTCCCTTTTGAAGGCATAATGGAAACAGCTCCCCAGAACAAAGGAGTTGCGTCAGCGAACTCTCTGCTCTTTCAAGTTAGAAGGCAGTTGATTCACACCATGTGTCAGAGAGACACCAGTCAGAACCAAGAGAGATAAATTTTAGGCCTACAGAGCTGTTTAATATTAAACTGTAATAAATCATCTTTACAGCAAATTATAAACAAAATGTTGTGTTTACCCTCCCTCTCATATGTTCCTTCCCTTGAAAAGAAATTTTAACACAATTCATAAATGACGTCACAGATGCACCATCAAGAAATCATTTTCAAATGTTAGCATCCAACCAATGAGGCTGGATGACACTCCCACAGACTTCCCTAGCCTATCACAGACAACCTTACTAGATGGCCCCTTTTGTTCTAAGATCCTATTAGTTTAATGGTTATGGTTTTAGTTTAAAAACAGTTTTGAAATTATCTGGACATGGACTCACTTTAGTACCTACTCGGTTAAATAATTTTACTTACTACCTGAACCAAGAAATCAAGTATGTGTTCAACTAATGTAAGATTGTATCTCACCTAAGTCAGGTATTCCAGGAAGCCAACTGAGGCAGAAGTTCCAAGAAATAATTACCCTGGACTGTGCTCCTGCAATCTGAGGAAAGTTGCTGCAACATCCTGCAATCATACCTCACTGGAGACCAGGACCAGCCCTCCAGATGCTCCTTCTGATACCAGCCACAGACCCACCTACGCCCTGTCCCCAATCCCCTCGCCCCCACTTCCTTGTAAACTCACTTCCTTGTACATCTGGGCATAAAACTCCCATTTTAGGAACATTCTAATGCTGGTCATCCTAATCCCGAAACAGGCAGGCCAGCCACCATGACTGAAATAAACCTGACTTCCTTTTCATCAGAGTCCTGACTATTTCTCCTCTCTGCGCACCCAGGGTCTCCCCTCAACCTGAACCTAACAATGATCTAAATAATACTAATCTGATTTTATTCTTAAGACTTTAAACCTGAAAAAAGAAACCTTGACTTATGTTGTGATTTTAAAACATTATAAATATTGAGGAAACACTTCTTCGATAATGTAAATTTCTTATAAAGCTTAACATGTTATCTTTCTGAAAAAGCTGAGGGCACTAAAAAAAAAAAAAATGCACAATTTACAATACAAGAAATGGAAACCATTACGCTAAGTGAAGTAACAGTCCCAGAAAAACGAACAATGAATGGTATCCCTCATCTGTGGATGCTAGCACCAAATACCTAGTTGAAAGGAAGCTGAGCAAAGTTAATGTTATATTTCTTCTTATCTGAAGGCAACTGTGCTGTTATAATGTGAATCCCTTAACAGGCTCTAGAATTAACTGACCACTTTTTTCAGACTTTGTAATTGTGGTATATGTGTGGGGGTATGTATTCATATTTTAGAGTAATATAAAATTAAAGGGAAAATTGTGAACTCCTAAACATATTTTGGAATTAGCAAATGGTTTATTTTCAGAGGTCATAATTTTGGTATATATGTGATGTATATATAGGTATACTTTGGAGCAATACAAATGGGAGGGAACAACAATGACGAAAGAACTGGATCAAAGAACTGACTGAAACAGTTAACTGTAGGAGTTTAATAATCGTCTGAATAGTCCTTTATACACGCGTGGCCAACATCCACATGCTGTTCTTCCCTCCCTGCAAGCTTCAAGGCTGTCCCCTGCCTGCAGCCAGACAATCTCTTGGCTTAGCTCTGGCAAGGAGGGGGGAGGGGAGAAAGTTACCCGATGGAATAGAAAGACAAGGAAAGACAAGGACAGACATACAGACACGGACTCAGAGGGCGAGTTCCAGGAGAATAGACTCTCTCCTTTGTTTATCCCAGCAGTGTGCTTATATACCAAAAGTTACTGTGCTCTGGGCAAGGAAGTGGGGGGCAGGCGGAAGGGAAGGGAGAGCCACCTTGGCTCTATTCGGGGGGGCTGCAGAGCTCCTGTTTGTGCAACAGGTAAACTAGAGGTGTGACATTTTGCTCAATGCCTCAAGGGAAGGGGAAATCTGGTCCTGGAACTTTGCAGAGATAGGCAAAGCAAGAAAACATTGTAATATCCCAAACCTTCAGGAGCTACAGATAACTCACAGAGATATCAGGTAACTCTCCTCAGAGGTCTTACGGGACAGGTCTTACAAGTTCTTGCCTCAAGCCAGGCAAAGTTTCATTCCTACAGTTAACTTCTGCCCAAACAATAAACTCTGCAGAGAAAAATTTTTAAAAGACTGAGAAAAAGATATAAGATGTACATGGCAGAATGCATTAACTGGGGTGGGAGTGGGGGGCATGGAAAAAGGAATGTGTCTAAATTGGACTGAGAAATGATGTATGAAACACACAAAACATCAATAAAAATATTTTATTAAAATAAAAAAAGGAAATTAAAATGGATAACTGTGGAGATAGTAAGCTGCACTCCTTTTGGAAGTGATCTATGAAATCTGTTGGACACCCATCTCTGTTCCAGTGTGCATTTTTATCACTCAACCTGGTGCATATCACACTACTTCTTCAAAGAATCTGATACTCTAAATACATCAACCCTAACCTCAAAAGAAAATAATGATCTGATATGCTCCCAATCATCACTAAAGACTAAAATAAATTACTTCCCCAAACAGTCATTTATAAGACAACTTCTAAAGCTATAACATAGTACTATTTCATTCTAGTTCTTCAATGAGCAGAGTAACTTAACTATTTATTTAATGAGATGCCACAGTTTTAAATGTTTAAGTTGTGCCAAAATCAAAAAAAAAAAGAAATTTTTTTTATCTTTTTGAAACAGGGTCTCCCTGTAGCCCCAACTGGCCTGGAACTTACTCTATAGACCAGGCTGTCCTTGAACTCACAGAGATCCACCTGCCTCTGTCTCCCCAGTGCTGGGATTAAAGGTGTGTGCCACCACACCCGCTAAGAAGCTTCTAAAAGGAAAGAGAAATATAATTATTAAGTAATTAAATAAAATAAGTTACTGGCCTCATGCCTATAATCCTAGCACTTGGGAGTCAGAGGCAGGCAGATCTCTGTGAGTTCAAGGCCAGCCTGGTCTACATAGCGAGTTCCAGGCCAGCTGAGACTAAAGGGAGACCCTGTCTTAAGAACACCAAAAAAAAAAAAAGTAAAGAATGAAATTTAACAATATTGGATGTATGAGTTGGTTTGGGCAATTTTCTACCTTATGTTTCATTTGGTAAGTATTTAATTCTAAAAACTTATTACAAATAAAGGATGTTTCCATTTGAGAGAGCGTTACACTCTATACTAGTTTGCTTTCCACCATTGTGATTAAACACTGACCAAAAGCACCTTGGGGAGGAAGGGGTTTATTTCACTGTATGCTACAAAGGCATAGTCCATCTTTGAGGAAAGTCAGGCAAGAACTGAAGCAGGGACCATGGAAGAAGGTTGCTTACTGGCTTGCTTCTCCACCTTCCCCCCCAGCCCCCAAGCTCAGTGTGTGTGTGTGTGTGTGTGTGTGTATTGCCTGCATATATGTCAGTGCACTCATGTCATGCAATGCCTGCAGAGATCAGAAGAGGGCACAGGATCCCCAGAACTGGAATTATGGGTAGGTGCTAGCCACCACGTGGGTGCTAGGAATTAAGCCTGGATCCTCTGAAAGAGTATAGCCAGTGCTCTTAACTGCCAAGCTGTGGTGATGTACACAGCCTAGGTGACTCCATTTTGTTTTAGTGACTCCATCTTAATGGTCAAACCTGAGCCCAGAAAAACAAGTTCAGGAAGAGCCAGTTGGTTATCTTGACCTTTGGAATCACCTCTCCACAATGTCAAGTGACCTCCCATTACCTATCAGTCTTATCTTTTGCAAATGTTTTTGCAATGTCAGCACCCCACTCACTGCTTATCTTGGCTTTTGTAATCCTGCAGCAGGTGGGAACTGAGGATTCATTTTTTATTGTCTGACTGGAATTTCTCCAAAAAAAGATATTTGCCTTCATAAGCATAACCTGCCTGAGCTGGGGCTGTACTCTCCAAATCCCGACCTAGGTACAATCCTGGCTAGTCTAAAAGAAAAACCTAATTTGGCTAATTGGAACCTGGACTCTGTGTGCTCTTTTCTCCCAGTGGTCCAGCACCACAACAAAGATTTCTCTCAGGCCTTCAGTTACCTTTCTTATATACCCCAAGCTCACCAGCTTAAGGATGGCACTGCCCACAGTGGGCTGGGCTCTTCCATATCAATTAGCAATTAAGAAAATTCCTTGTAATATGCCACAAGACAATATGATGAAGGAAAACTCCCCAACTGGGGTTCCTTTTTCCCAGATGACTCTAGTTTATGTCATGTTGACAAAAAACTAAATAGCACATACTATAATAAGGAAATACACACATACAAGAAAGGAAATACACAAAAGAAACCTATAACTAACAGTAATTACAATCTCTATGAAAATTAACATTTAAATCTGTATGTCCACTTAGGTGATACACCAATGGGAAATAAAACCAAATAGTATGAAAAGAGATTTGTCGCTCAGCGCCCAGGTGGGTCTCTGGCACACAGGCTTGGTGCTGCTCACCCTTGGCCGGCACCTGCCGCCCACCATTAGAACCATAGAGAGGAACTGTGCGCGTGGATAGAAGGACAGCCAGTAGCACACACTCATCACCCAGGTGGATCTCTGGCACAAGGGCTTACTGCTGCCCACCCTTGGCAGGCACCTGCCGCCCACCACTAGAACCAGAGAGAGGAACTGTGTGCATGGATAGAAGGATGGCCAGTGGCACACATGCATCACCCAGGTGGGTCTCTGGTGCACAAGCTTGCTGCTGCCCACCCTTAGTAGGCATCTGCCACCCACCGCTAGAACCATAGAGAGGAACTGTGTGCGTGGATAGAAGGATGGCCAGTGGCACACACGCATCACCCAGGTGGGGTCTGGCATTCGGCCCAAAGGAGTAACACCACCACCACCACCACCACCACCGCCACCCCCACTCCCCACCCCCAAGCACTCCTCTGCTCAAGCTCCTGGTACTCTGGTGGAAAGTATAAGCTGCCGGTACTGTGGTTTACTGTGGTTGGGACAATCCAGCAGTGTCAGTGATTCTAGGCTGCACAGCCAAAGCTAAGGAAGAAACCAGCAGGAAGCAAACTGAGTGACCAACCAGTCCTCCATATTTACATTTGAGATTAGCAACAGAAGCCAAACAAACAAATAAAGGGAGGAAACCATACACATGCCAAAGACACAATGGAAAAACAGCAATATGGGAAAAGCTCATAATAATTCCCCACTGAACTCAACCAATCCTGTAGAAGATCCCAACAATGAGATCTCCCTGGAAGGAAAGCAAGACACCAACCTTAGAAAAACAATTGTAGACATATTCAAAGACTATAAAGAAAAATCAGAGAACTAAAGGGAGAGAATGAAAAACTCATGAAGGAACTAGAAGGAAAGAATGATAAACTCCAGAAAGATCTAAAGGGAGAGATTGACAAACTCAGAAAAGAACTAGAGGAAGAGAAATACAAACTCCGAAAAGAACTAGAGGAAGCAAAATAAAAACTCTGAAAAGAACTAGAGGGAGAGAATGACAAACTCTGGAAGGAAGTGGAAACACTGAAAAGATCTCAGGCTGAAAGGAAAAAAGAAACTGACCAGTGAAGCAAGGAGCTACAAGAAGAAAAAGAAAAGCTCCAAAGGAAGTGGAAATACTGAAGAAATCACAGGATGAAATGAAAAAGGAAACTGAACATTCATCCAATCAGCAGGTAAGGATGGGAAAAAGCCTCAAAAGCAGAATGGATGAAGCAGAAAAAAAGGATATCAGAACTACAGGATAACACAGAGCAGATAGAAACATCAAGTAAAGATTATGAAAAAAATTTAAAAACACAGGAGTGGAACAACCAGGAAATGTGGGATACCATGAAAAGACCAAACCTCCCCATCATAGGGATAGAGGAAGGAGAAGAATCTCAAGAAAATGGTATTGAACAGATCTTCAACAGAATAATAGACAAAAATTTCCCCCAAACTGAAAAAAGACTGTAGTGGTTTGAATGAAAGTGGCCCCCATAGGCTTTAAGTATTCAGACATTTTTGTCCCCATTTGGTGGCACTGTTCTGGGAGTTCTTAGAAGGTGTGGCCATGCTGAAGGAAGTATGACACTGGGGGTGGGCTTAGTGAATTTAACAAGCCTTGCAATCTCCAGTGTCTCTCTCTCTCTCTCTCTCTCTCTCTCTCTCTCTCTTTCTCTCTCTCGTGCTCTCTCTCTCTCTCTCTCTCTCTCTCTCTCTCACATACACACACACACACACACACACACAGATCCTAAGATATATCAGAACAGAGGCAGAATAGGGGTGGATAAAGAGTACTTAACATTGATCAAAAAGCAAAAAAGCACCCCTCCTTGGGAGAACCACTACAATACATATGTGGTCTATTGACATCTCTCATCTCAGGATTTTAGTAATCAGAATTGTCAGTTACAAATAGAATCATCCTGTTTCA
>VZQC01002037.1:73034-100911 GCA_009823505.1 Rhizomys pruinosus | reverse complement strand
TATGTGTATCAATGTACTGTCTGCATGCAGGTTTGTGCACCCGTGTCGTGCAATGCCGCGGAGGTCAGAAGAGGGTCTCGGATTCCCCTGGAACTGGAGTTCTCCTGGAATTGGAGTTTCAGACGGCTCTCGGCCGCCATGTGGGTGCTGGGGATCGAACCCGGGTCCTCTGTAAGAGCGGTCGGCGCTCTTAGCCACTAGGCCATCTCTCCAGCCCCAGTTATACTTCTTTTTACCTGGATGCAACTTTACTGTTAAAATGTGACTCTCTAAATGTGTTTTGGAATTCACCTATAGTTTATTTGCAGATTTTGTGATTTTGATTTATGTGGAGTGTATATATGCATATTTTGGGATAATATAAAATCAAAGGGAACAAAAAAAGAGAGAGAAAAGCCCAAAGAACTGACCAAACCATAAACTTGTGCACTGAAAAGGTTATAAAAGACTGAGAAAAAGGCTCAAGACAGGACTTAACATGTATGACAGAATCCATGAGCTCTGGCAGGCGGTGGGGGGACATGAAGGGTGGGCATGGATAGGGGAATGAGTCTAAATTTGATTAAGAAATGTTGTGGGGCTGGAGAGATGGCTCAGCAGTTAAGAGCACCAACTGCGCTTGCAGAGGACCCAGGTTCAATTCCCAGCATCCACATGGCGGCTAAGAACCATCTTTAACTCCAGTTCCAGGGGAATCCAACACTCTCTTCTGATCTCCATGGCACTGCACGACAGGGGTGCACCAACCTACATACAGACAGTACATTCATACACATAAAAAATAATAAATAAATGGGGCTGGAGAGATGGCTCAGCAGTTAAGAGCACCAACTGCGCTTGCAGAGGACCCAGGTTCAATTCCCAGCATCCACATGGCGGCTAAGAACCATCTTTAACTCCAGTTCCAGGGGAATCCAACACTCTCTTCTGATCTCCATGGCACTGCACGACAGGGGTGCACCAACCTACATACAGACAGTACATTCATACACATAAAAGAACTTCAGAGTCCTCATCCAAACTCTGTGATAAAGACAACAGTGAAAGATGGTATTAATGTGCTGAAAGAGAAACTGTAAACCCATAATTCTACACCCTTTAACACTCCATTTTAGACAAAATCTTAGAGAATTCATTGACAATACAACTGAACTACAAGGTTAAAGAAAGTTCTTTTGTCAGCTGGGTGTGAAGGCATACATCTTTAATTCCAGCACTCAGGAGGCAGAGGCAGGTGATCTCTGTGAGTTCAAGGCCAGCCTGGTCTACACAGTGAATTCCAGGACAGCAGGAGATACAGGAAGACTCTGTCTCAAAAAGTCAAAATAAATAAATAAATAAATAAATAAATAAATAAATAAATAAATAAATAAATTCTTTTGTCACATAGGACAAAAAAAATCTGATAAAAATCTGCTCTGTCCAAAGAAATAATGAGTATGTGAACTGATGTATCAATGGGTAAATATAAGACTTTCACCATTCTAATTTCTTTTATAAGACAACTTTAAAATGATAATAATGAATTGTGGAATGCATAACATGGAGAAGTGATTATATGTTAATAATAACCCAAAGGCCAATGAGGGAAGTGAAAGCACACCCTTCTAAAGATTACATCATATGGGAAGTGAAAGGATGGAATTTGAAAGTAGACTCTGCAAAGGTAAAGACACATGGTAAAAGCTACAACGAATACCAAAACATCAACCCCCACATAAAAAGTACCTATGAGCTAAGTGGGGTAGCACTCAGGAGGCACAAGCAGGTGGATTTCTGTGAGTTCAAGTCCTGGTCTATAGAGTGAGTTCCTGGCCAGCTGGAACTAAAGGAAGACTATGTCCAAAAAGAAAAAAAAAAAGACTAAAAAGGCAACAATACACCTGGGAGTCGTGGTGCACGCCTTTGATCCCAGCACTGGGGAAGCAGAGGCAGCCAGATCTCTGTGAGTCCAAGGCCAGCCTGGTCTACAGAGTGAGCTCCAGGCCAGCTGGGACTAAAGGGAGACCCTGTCTCAAAAACTACCAAAAAAAAAAAAAAAAAAAGTAAAATTCAATTTTCTTCCTCACAGGGAAATNCCATAACTCCCACCACAATGGACTCTAATTCCTAGAACCGTCATGTAAGCTCCAATAAACTTTCCTTTTATAAGTTCCCTTGGTATGGTTTTTTATCACAGCACTCAGGAAAAGTGCCTCATACCACAAGATAAACCCAGACAAATACAAGAGCACTTAGAACACCAAAAAAAGACAAGACCAGAAGAAAAGAAATTCCCCATTGACCATATCATAGTTAAAAACACTAGCTGCTCAAAACAAGGACAAAATACTGAACGCCACGAGGAAAAAACAAGTTACATCTAAGGAGAAACCCATTCAGAGGACTTACAACTGACAACAGAATTAAAAACAGCCAGAAGTACATGGACCAAAGTATTTCCCAGTGCTCTACAGACTTCTTTAAATGCTACTCGACACTATACTTCAGGAAAAAAAAAATTGTCATCAGAGTTAAAGGAGGAAGAAAAATCTTTCATACCTAAACAAAATGAAAGAACACTTAATTTGTTTGTCATCAAACCAGCACTTCAGAAAATACTCAAAGCAATTCAAAGAACCGAGGAAAGGAGCAAGTATCCTTAAGAACCAAGACAGAAATTAAACAAACGGCATTTAAACAGAGTACAATAAATACCTAAATTCAAAAAACAACAACCCGAATTTGCAAAAAAATAAGTTTGAAAGGAAACAACACACAACCCCTCAATAATAACCTTCTTAAATATAATCATCTAAACTCCCAAAATCAAAGATATAGAGGACAGGGATTAGAAAACAGAATACATCTATATGCTGCCTACAACGAAACCCATCTCACCCTCAAGGGACAGACCATCACCTTAGAGTGAAAGGATAGAAAAAAATATTCCAAGCAAATGGTACCAAAAAGCAAGGCAGAGTTGCTATTCTAATATCAGACCAAAATAGATCTCAGAGTAAAATTAATCAGAGAGCAAAGACAAAGAGGGCCATTATACTTCTAACAAAGGGAACAACTTAACCATGAAGCTTCACAATCTCTAAATTTTATGTTACAAAACTCTGGTGTCACTGAACTTTATAAACACAAACCTCAGGCCTCCAAAGACACAGATTAATCCCAAGCACACATGGGGGACTTCAAATACCCCACAGTCCCTTGGATAGGTCAACGGGACAAAAACATAACTAAGAGAGAGAGACACTATGAACTGAAACAATACAATTACACCCAAGGACATCACAGATATCTACAGAAATATTCCACCCAAACAAACAGAGAATAATACTTTCAACTCAGTGCCCCACTGATGATTCTCCAAAATCAGATCACATACTGGCACAAAGAAATGTCACCAAATACCCCAAACGAGAAATTATCCACATGCATTCTATCAGGCCACTCCAATATTAACCACCAGGGTAAAGCCCTACTCTTATACGACAAACCCACAGAGACTAAACAAACCCTACCAATCTTGAAAAATGATGAAGGTCAGGGAAGATAAAGTGAATCAAATATAAAGCTATTCCTGGGAACTAAAACAAAAATGACACAACACACAACCAAAAACCTGTGGGATTACATTAAAGTCAGTGCTAAGGGAAACTTATAGTCCTACTGCCACTAAAAAAAAAAAAAAAAAAAAGAAACAGAAAGCGAAGAAATAAGATTAGAACAGAAAGCTTACTCTGCGCCTAAAAGCACTTAGGCCAAAACAAATGAACCCAAATCCGACAGAGAAAGAGAACAAAAACCAAAACAGACAGAAAAAAATCAATGAAAATTAGAAACAAAGAAAACCATACAAAAAAAAAAAAAACAAAATCAATGAATCCAAAGCAGGGTTCTTAGAAGATAGAAACAATAACAAGATCCGCTCTCAGCCCAGTTAACTAAAAGAAAGAAAACAAACTCAAAATCAAAGCATCATGATGAAAGGGGAAACATCACAACCAGAAAAAGGAAAAGATACAGACAATCATACAAGAAATACTTCAAAAACCTAATACTCATAAAAATTGAAAACCTAACGAGAAAATGAATGAATACTGAAATCCTGGGATTCATCCAAAGCTTACCTAAGAAGAAATTGACGCTTAAACAGACCCATAATTACTTAGGGAGGAAATTGAGGATGTGTAATAAACAAAGCCTCCAACTATAAAAATCAAAAATTTCAATAAAAACCCAATGTCCAGATGTTTCACAGCATAATCTATTAAAAACTTTTAAAGATGGGCTTACAACCATTACTACTCAAACTTTCTTCAGAAGGATACAGGACAGAGGGAAATATCCCAAATTCTTTCTCTGAACGCCAGCCATCACTCAATACTTATCCAAAACCAGCAGCAAAGATCAAACAGAAAAGACAACCCAAAACAACAAAAAAAAAAAAAAATAATAGACAGATAAAAATTCTCAACAAAATACTTGCAAACTTGGCATTTACAGACAAACCACATAAAAAAGATATCCCATCATTGACTAAGTTGGATTCATACCAGAGATGCAGGTATGGTTCAAATACAAAAATCCATAAATATCAATAAAAACCATATAAATGGACTCCCTAAAACACAAAAAACCACATGATATCTCCAATCTCTGCATGCAGAAAAAGTCTTTTGACAAAATCTCAGCATCCCCTTCACTGCTTAAGTCCTAGAGGGGATGGACTGGAGGGGCTATTTCCTCAATGTATATCCAAGCCATATAACAACAACCCCACAGCCACATTCATCCTAACATGGAGAAAAGTTGGGAAGCATTCCCCTTAAGGCAGGAACACACAAGGCTGTCCCACTATTGCCACTCCTCTTCAATATAGCTGCTTGATAACAAATGCTTGCTAGGGCAATAAGGCAACGAAAGCACAAATTCAAGGACCGTATTAATCAGACTAAAGAAAAAGAGGAATTACAACTATCCCTTTTTGCACTATCATTATATGATCGTTTACTTAAGGGTGATGCTAAAAACTCCCCAGAAAACTAGAAAGATTTAAATTTCAGTTCATAAAGTGGCTGGGATAAAATTAACTCTAGAAAATCAGTAGCATTTCTAACAACGGTAACAAGCACTGGAGAAAAAAAAAAAAAAGAAAAAAAGCTCAAACAAAATAGCCTCAAAAAAAAAAAAAAAAAAAAAAAAAAAAAAAAAAACCCAGGCATATAACCTAACCAACGACACCAAAAAACCGCTACAATTGAAACAATTTATAAAAACCCTGAGACAAGGAGACGGAAAACAACAGTTCAAAACGATGGAAAAGACCTCAGCATTCACGAGGAGAGAAAAATTAAGTAAGGAAAAATGCTCACCAGCCAAAGTATATATCAGCTTCAAGTACACTCCCCAATCAAAAATCCCCAGGACGAGCTTTCTTCACAGAAATGGAAAAAAACTCCTTAATTTCATTATGGAAACACACAAAAGCCCCAAATAAGCTAAAGACAACCCGCGTGGAAAAGTGCAAATACAGGGGGATTACTTTACAGACTTCAAGCTTACATATTACGGGCTTATGTCATAAAAGTACAGCCTCCGGTTCCTTCCTGTGCACCGGGGGGAAAATAAAAAAAAAAAAAGACCCATGATCCAATAATGGAACAAAACGTGAAGTATCAAACTTTGAACACATACAACTTCAGCCCTCTCACATTTGACAAGGGGGCCCAAAAGGCAAAGACCATGGGAGGAAGAAAGCCTATTCACAATTGGCTGTTGGCAAAATTGGATCATCCATTTTAGTACGAGAAACAAAAGTATAAACCCCTACTTCTCACACCCTGTACAAAATAAACTCCAAGTGGATCAAATGATCTGAACCTTGGGCAAGGCTGTGGTGGCCACACGCTTTCTCCCCTCCCTCTCCCCTCCTCTTTCACCTCTTTTCTTCTCTCCTTCTCTTTTTTTTTCTCGTCTTTTTTTCATCCTTCTTTCCTCCTACGCCTGGGGAGGAGGCAGCAGGCAGGCAATGATCTTTGTGAGTTCAAGGCCCAGCCTGGTCACAGAGTGAGTTCCAGGACACGCTGGGGCTACCAGGGAGACCCGTCTCTCTCAAAAAGACCAAAAAAAAAAAAAAAAAAACAAAAAAAAACGATTCTCAACCTGAAACCTGAAAACCTCACGAAGGTGATAGAAGAAAAAAGTCCCTGCACGGAACCTTCAAGACATCAGGTGTGGTAGGAAAGACTTATCTAAATAAAACAGCAGCTGCACAGGAAAATAAGGACACAGCTGACTAGTGGGACCTCAATGAAACTTCAACAGCTTTTGTTACACTAAGCAGAAAAAATCAAGGAGAGGAAGAAAAAACCCACAAGGTGGAGGAACCTTCCACCAACTCGATACACTTGACAGAGCATGTCTACATCCAGGAATATATAAACTTGCCAAAAATAAATGAAGGGTGCAAGAAAACAATGCACTAAAAAAAAAAAAGAGAACAGAGATGAACAGAGACTTACCAGTGCAGGAAAGTAAAGATGGCTAAGAAAAACTATTATAAAAAGTTGTTCGGGGTGGAGAGATAGACTAGCAGTTATTAGAGCACCCAACGCCTCTTCGGTGGACCCGGCGTTCACATTCCCCAGCCCCACATGGCGGGCTGAGGAAACCGTCTGTAACCTCCAATTCCAGGAGAATCCAGTTCTCAGGGAGGGGAATCTGAGACCCTCTTCTGACCTCCGTGTGCATTGCAGGACACGGGTGCACAGACCTGCATGCACAACACATTCATACACATGCCAAACAAAAAAAGTGTTCAACATCATTAATGATTAAGGAAATGCAAATTACAAACCACATACTAAGGTATCATCTCACCCAATAAGACTAGCCAAAGATCAAGAAAACAAAAGACACCAAATTGCCTGGGAGAGGTTGTGGGGAAAGGGGAAATTCACTCATCACTGCTGGTTGCGGAATGTAAACTGGTAAACCATTTGGACAGCAGCGTGATTTGGAGAACCTTAAAAGACTGAAAATGAGCCTACACCTGACCCTGACCTCCCCTCCTGGGAATTACCCACAAAGCATCCCTAGGTCCAAAGATATACTCACAGCTATGTTTATTGCGTCTCCTCACAATAGAAAAGAGCTGTGGAACAAACCAATCCCTCAGGCTGATGACTGGATAACAAAAATGTGGTACATCTACACAATGGAGTTCTATGCAGGGTAATTAACGAAAATGAATCATGAAACTTTGCAGGGTAAATGGATGGAACTTGAAGCATTATGACAGAGTGAAAGAACACATCCCGAAAGAAAAACAAGAAAAAAAAAAAACAGGTTTCCCTCATTTGTGGGTGCTAACACCAAATCCCTAGTTGGTAGACAAACTGAACAACTTTATTATTATATTTCATTGTATCTGAAAGCAACTGTGCTACTATAATGTGAATCTCTTAATGGGCTCTAGAATTGAACTACACTTGTATTCACACATTGTAATTACCATATATGGGTAAAAGATATGTATTCATAGTCTAAAAAAAAAAGTTATACTTCTTTTTTTTTTTTTTAATGTTATTTATTTTCTGTAGGTATCAATGTACTGTCTGCATGCAGGTTTGTGCACCCGTGTCGTGCAATGCCGGCGGACGTCAGAAGAGGGTCTCGGATTCCCTGGAACTGGAGTTCTCCTGAATTGGAGTTTCAGACGGTTCTCGGCCGCCATGGGGTGCTGGGGATCGAACCCGGGTCCTCTGTAAGAGGGTCGGCGCTCTTAGCCACTAGGCCATCTCTCCAGCCCCAGTTATACTTCTTTTTTACCTTGGATGCAACTTTACTGTTTAAATGTGACTCTCTAAATGTTGTTTTGGATTCACCTATAGTTTATTTGCAGATTTTGTTGGATTTTGATTTATGTAGGAGTGTATATCTGCATATTTTTTGGTAATATAAAACAAAGGGCAAAAAAAGAGGAAGAGGAAAGCCCAAAGAAAAACTGACCAAACCATAAACTTGTGCAATGAAAGGTTATAAAAGACTGAGAAAAGGCTCAAGACAGGACTTAACGTTAGGACAGAATCTCATGAGTCTCTGGCAGGCGGGTGGGGGGGGGCGGGGGGACATGAGAGGGTGGGCATGAGATTAGGGGAAGAGTCTAAATTTGATAAAAAAAAAACTAGTTTGGGCTGGAGAGATGGCTCCCAGCGTTAAGAGCAGCACCAACTGCGCTTGCAGAGGACCCAGGTGTCAATTCCAGCCAACCACCATGGGGGGGCTGTAAAGAACCATCTTTAACTCCAGTGTCCAGGGGAAATCCAACACTCTCTCTGATCTCAGGCCATTGCACGACAGGGGTGCACAAACCTACATACAGACAGTACATTCATACACTAAAAAAACTTCAGAAGTGTCCTCATCCAAACTCTCTTGATAAAGAACAAACAGTAGAAAGATGGTATTTAATGTGCTGAAAGAGAAACTGTAAACCCATAATTCTACACCCTTTAACACTCCATTTTAGACAAAATCTTAGAGAATTCATTGACAATACAACTGAACTACAATGGTTAAAGAAAGTTCTTTTGTCAGCTGGGTTGTAAGGCATACATCTTTAAATTCCAGCACTCAGGGGCAGAGGCAGGTGATCTCTGTGAGTTCAAGGCCAGCCTGTCTACACAGTGAATTCCAGGACAGCAGGAGTACAGGAGACCCTGTCTCAAAGTCAAATAAATAACTAAATAAATAAATAAATAATAAATAAAATAAAATAAATAAATTCTTTTGTCACCTATACAAAAAAATCTGATAAAAATCTGCTCTGTCCAAAGAAATAATGAGTATGTGAACTGATGTATCAATGGGTAAAATATAAAGACTTTCACCCTTCTAACTTTTTATAAGACAACTTTAAAATGATAATAATGAATTGTGGAATGCATAAACATGGAGAACGTGATTATACTGTAATAATAACCCAAAGGCCAATGAGGGAAGTGAAAGCACACCCTTCTAAAGATTACATCATATGGAGGTGAAAGGTGGAATTTGAAAGTGCTCTGCAAAGGTAAAGACACATGGTAAAAGCTACAACGAATACCAAAACATCAACCCCCACATAAAAAGTACCCTATGAGCTAAGTGGGGTTAGCACTCAGGAGGCACCAGCAGGTGGATTTCTGTGAGTTCAGTCCTGGTCTATAGAGTGAGTTCCTTGCAGCTGAACTAAAGAAGACATGTCCAAAAAGAAAAAAAAAAAGCCTAAAAAGGCCACAATACACCTGGGAGTGCGTGGCACGCCTTTGATCCCAGCACTGGGGAAGCAGAGGCAGAGGATCTCCTAATTCCAAGGCCAGCCTGTCTACAAGATGGAGCTCCAGGCCAGCTGGGACTAAAGGGAGACCCTGTCTCAAAAACTACCAAAAAAAAAAAAAAAAAAAAAAAAAAAGGAGCGGGGCATGTTTGGCACATGCCTTTAATCTAGCCCTCTGGAGGAAGAGGCAGGCAGATCTTGTGGAGTTCAGTCCACCATCCTGGTCTCGAGTCGCTTTCCAGGACAGCTAGGGCTACAGGAGGACCCCTGTCTCGAAAAGACAAAAAAAAAAAAAAAAAAAAAAAAAAAGGACACAATACAATACTACTGAACCCTACAAAACTGGTTATCCTAAGCCTAAACCAATTAATGAGAGCAAAAACAAAAAAAAAAAATGAGTAAAAATAGATAAGATGCAGGGAGTGATAGCACATGCCTTTAATCCTAGCACTTGGGAGGCAAAGGCAGGAGGATCTCTGTGAGTTCAAGGCCAGCCTGGTATACAGAGCGAGCTCCAGGCCAGGTGGGACTAAAAGGAGACTCTGTCTCAAAAATACCAAAAAAAAATAAATAAAAATAAAAATTGTAAAGAGCATACATTATTTGACATATACTTAATGATCAATAAATGACAGTTGCGGTGGTTATGGTTGCTTTTGCTCAAGTTTCATTCCTCAGAAGACAGAGAAGTAGTCTTATTTTTTCTGGGCACTGTTGTTCCTAGTAAATATCCTAGAAAGAGTTTGTGTCACAGGCTTTGCCCAGTTACCAAGGGAATAAACAGTAGTGTCAAGGACACTAATTTTATGGAGAAACTCACCAAGAACTTCTGTAAATGTTTCTGGAGGAAAGCCCAAATCTTTAAATATGACAGTGCTACTTTTAGTTCTGAATAATGTCCACTTCTTGCTAGAATCAGTGCACTCACCTCATCATACCATCATTCTTTTCCCTCTCCTCCCAATATAGTTACACCATGTAGTTTTTCCAAGTATGATATTGATCATGCTTTTAGATTATCTTCATTCCCCACTAAGCAAAATTAGGCATTGACTCCCTCCTGCTTTTTTATTTCTTTTCCTACCTTCTCCAACTATAGAAATGAATTTTATACTGACAGAATGAGAATATATACAAATATACATAATATAGTGTTCTATAACTATAATTTTGTTCATAGATTATCAATGGTTTTTTATTTGAATACTTTTTTAATTTTTTTATTTAATTTTATTTATTTCTGTATGTGTATGAATGTACTGTCTGCATGCAGGTTTGTGCACCCGTGTTGTGCAATGCCGCGGAGGTCAGAAGAGGGTGTCGGATTCCCCTGGAACTGGAGTTCTCCTGGAATTGGAGTTTCAGATGGCTCTGGGCCACCATGTGGGTGCTGGGGATCGAACCCAGGTCCTCTGTAAGAGCGGTCGGCTCTCCTAACCGCTAGGCCATCTCTCTAGCCCTATTTGAATGTTTAATATCTGAAACACATTAGCAATATTTGCATAATTTAAATTTTACAAATATCACTCTTAAGCCACATTGAATGTTAAGATCAATTTTCCTTCTTATTGGAACCTCCTCTTAACTGGAACCTAATTCTTGACTCCCTCCTTTCTGTGCTCCAATCTAATCTGACACCTCTAGGGCCCCCTCCCATCTGTGTGTGATGTTCTTTCTTAATGAACTCCTAGAGCTGCTCAGGGAAGGAGACATAAGGGAACAAAACACTGCCAGGACAGAACCAGTGAGGAGTATCCAGCATTCTCCAGTTATTTTGTTGTTGTTGTTGTTTTTTGTTTTTTGTTTTTTTTTTTGAGACAGGGTCTCCCTGTAGCCCCAGCTGCCCTGGAACTCCAGTTATTTTTTTAGCCTCAAGGCACTTGCCAAATCTGCACAGAAGAGGCTAGAGTTCCCAGTAAGGGGAACAAGAGAAGGCCATGGCTAAGAGGTAGAAATCAGCTTTTGACAGTTTTATGGAACTTAAGTCATTTAAATTAGAGACATAAGATATTAGAATCCTGGAGAGGAAAAACTGGGGGGAAAAACCCTTAGTTTTTTTCAACAATTTTGAATCCTTAAGCTTCATAAAAGATTTTTTTAAAATAGCCTCAAAGAAGCAGAACAACTTTAGAGACTCAAAGAGGAACAAATGATAGAATTCAGAATCTGAGGGACAATCCCTAAGTAGCACTCCACAGAATAAGACTGGAAAGCCTAGGTAGCCATACCATAAAGCAGTAAGACTCAGAGAGGATCAAAGCCTACCCAAAGCAAAACCCTACACTTAGCACAGTCTCAAACTACATTACAGAGATCATTACCATACTACCCACCATGCCAAAAGGAACAAACAAACCATCCACCTATCCACCTCTAAACAAATGCCATCCAGGATCACCACATTCAATCCAAAAATATGAGACATCCAAAGACTCAAGGTATAGAGATAACACATATACTGAACTTGGAAAAGTATTTTAGCCAGTCACGATGATGCTGGCCTTGAATCCAGGCCAGCCTGGTCTACACAGCAAATTCCAGGCCAGCCAGTACTATATAGTGAGACGCTTGTCTCAAAATAAACACAGAGAGAGAGAGAGAGAGAGAGAGAGAGAGAGAGAGAAGGATTTTAAAGTGGCTATGGAAGGCAGAGAAGATGATAAACAAGCCAGAATGAAAACCATGGAGAATTTCATTGGAGCCCTAGGATTTATGCTATGTAGAAATTGAGAAAAAAAAAAAAAAGAACGAAAACTACAACTTTGGCAAAATTCTTAAATAAAAATTCTATTAAACTGTTTGCCAACAAGAAAGAACTAGTAAAAATAGGTCAACAGAAAATATCCAGATGAAAGCATAAAGAGGAGGAAAGGATGCAAAATACAGAATATAAGAAATATGAGGGGCTGGAGAGATGGCCTAGCGGTTAAGAGCGCCGACCACTCTTACAGAGGACCCAGGTTCGATCTCCAGCACCCACATGGCAGCTGAGAACCGTCTGAAACTCCAATTCCAGGAGAACTCCAGTTCCAGGGAAATCCAACACCCTCTTCTGACCTCCGCAGCATTGCACAACACGGGTGCACAGACCTGCATGCAGACAGTACATTCATACACATACAAAAATAAATAAAATTTTAAAAAATTAAAAAAAAAGAAATATGAAACATACCAGCAAGGGAACTCAACAGAGAGAACTCAGTTCTCAGACTTCCTTCTTTTTCTGTTGATTTGGGGTTTGTTTTTGTCTGTTTGTTTGCCTGTGTTTAGGTTTAGGCAAGCACACTGTCACTGGAAAAAATCCCCTGCCCACAGTATTTTTGTGCTTTTAAAAACCATTGGATTTCTGGGAGGCTGGAAAGATGCACAGGGATAAAGAACACTAGCAGTTCTTGCAAAGGCCATGAGTTCAGTTCCCAACACCCACATAGCAGCTAACAACTGTCCCTAACTTCAGTTCAGGGGATCTAATACTCTCTCTTTTAGACTCTTCAGGCACTGCACACATGTAGTTTTGTTTTTTTTTTGTTTTTGTCTTTTCGAGACAGGGTCTCCCTGTAGCCCCAGCTGTCCTGGAACTCACTCTGTAGACCAGGCTGGCCTTGAACTCACAAAGATCCGCCTGCCTCTGCCTCCCAAGTGCTAGGACTAAAGGCGTGCGTCACCACGCCCAGCACATGTAGTATATTTAAATACATGCAGGTAAAACACTCATACACATAAAATAAAAATAAATAAATCCCACTGGACTTCTAAAGAACATTTGTACATATGCCATGATAGCTAATCCTGATTATCAACTCTTACACTAAGAAGCACCTAGCTGGTTAGCAGAGGATAAGGTTAGTGTGTCTGTAAGGTTGCTTCCACAAGGGTTAACCAGTGGGCAGAACAACATCTCACAGACTCGGGACTCAGATGGAATGAAGAGGGGAAAGGAAAGCGCATGCTACTACACATTATCTTTCTCTGCTTCGTGGTTGCCATAATGTGAAGGGCTCAGTGCTGCTGTCTGGCCTCTATCATGATGGCCTGAGACTTCTGAAACTATGAGCTAAATAAATCCCTCCCACCTTGGGCAAATCAATAAAAAAAAAGACGCAGTTATATTTATTGACATTTGCCACATTATAAGTTAAAACTGAAAAAAAAGATACATGAGAATAAATTATACACACCACTAAAATAATGGTATGGGGCTGGAGAGACAGCTCAGTTAGAGCATTGGCTGCTCTTGAAGAGGACCCAGATTCGATTCTTAGCACCCACATGGCAGCTAACAACTGTCTGTAAGTCCAGTTCTAGAAGATCTTACACCCTCTTCTGACCTCCAAGGACACTTCACAACATGGGTGCACTCACATACATGTAGGCAATACACTCATACACATAAAATAATAAAAATTTAAAAATTTAAAAGACAATAGTATCATCATAGGCAGGAGGCTCTCTGTGAGTTCCAGGCCTGCTGGGGTTATAGGGAGACCTTGTCTCAAAAAGATAATTAATTAATAAAATCTAGTATGAAGAAAAGCACATTAGCATTAGAAAGAATAAAACAGTAAAACTATACATTTTTTTTTTGGTCTTTTCAAGACAGGGTCTCCCTGTAGTCCCAGCTATCCTGGAACTTGCTCTGTAGACCAGGCTGGCCTTGAACTCACAAAGACCCACCTGCCTCTGCCTCCCTAGGGCTAGGATTAAAAGCATGCACCACCATGCCCGGCTAAGACTATACTTTTTAACAGAGAAGATACATCAAAAAACTGAATGTAAAGAAGTAAAGAAAAACTGGCAGCCTAGAATTCAAACATACACACAGTACATTTCTTAAAAATTAAGGCACTCTGGCTTATGAAATTCAGACATGACGAATAGGAAATGGGTTTATAAACATTGTAAAGAGCCATAAAGGCCAGTGATACTTTCTGGACTATGAAATGGACAGCTAAATCACGCAGTCCAAGAGAAAAATCAAAGCAAATACATTATTGAAGTCCGGCTTGGTGAGTCACTAACCTCACAGCAAAAATCTGTTCAGTACCAGGCCAGTAGGAAACGAAAATCAGAAAATCTCATTCAGCTTTAAACCCAAATGTGATATTAGTTTGGAATTCTTATTTCTTGGTCATTTTATTTGTAGAATCCTTTGCTGCTATAGTTTTTGCTCATTACTATTCATACAAATACATTCCTTAGGGCTGGAGAGATGGCTTAGCGGTTAAGAGCACCAACTGCTCTTGCAGAGGACCCAGGTTCAATCCCCAGCACCCACATGACAGCTGAGAACTGTCTTTAACTCCAGTTCCTGGGGAATCCAACACCCTCTTCTGACCTCTGTAGCATTGCACAACACAGGTGCACAAACCTACATGCAGACAGTACATTCATATACATAAAAATAAATAAATAAAATTTTAAAAAATACATTCCTCATAGAAAACATACTTATTTTAAGATAGGCCTGCAGGGGCCCCACCTTCGATACACTGGCAATGATTTACAAGGAAGCTATAACAGTCACAGTAAATAGATTTCATTCCTGCTGGGAAAAAAAAATCAAAATCTGACAATTATTTTAACCATCATTTACAATTTCTACCAGTTTTAAAGATTTTAATTTATGGTCATTTTTTAAATTCATATGGGTATAAGTTGCTGAGGATGGACGCTGGTTACCAACCTGCTGATCTTTTATTTATTTTTTTTCTTGGAGCCATTTTGCTGTGAGCTCAGCTGATCAGTTTTCCATGTTGTCATCCAGATTTTAATATCAGAGCTAGTCTGTCTTTATATCTATTAATGTTGGCTGCATGTGGTGGCACACACCTTTGGTCCCAGTGCATCTCTGTGAGCTCAAGGCCACCCTGGTCTACATAGCAAGTTCCATGCCAGCTGGGGCTACAGGGAGACCATGTCTCAAAAAGACAAAATTAATGTCTTCTTACTTAAGTTTGACACATTCAGGAAAATAGCTCAAGACTACTATTTTGAATCTGTTTGGAGGAACAAACTTATTTTGTGAAAGGCAGAAATTTCTATTTATAATTTTATCTATTTATACCCAAGGACCCTACAAAGAGCCTAGTAATTTATAAAGAACTATAGAGGTTTCCTGACAAGAACGTTACATTCTTGTTCTGAAGAATGCTTTTTCTTTTTTTTTTCTTTTTTTTTTTTTTTTTTTTTNTTTCGAGACAGGGTCTCCCTGTAGCCCAACTGTCCTGGAACTCACTCTGTAGACCAGGCTGGCCTTGAATTCACAAAGATCCACCTGCCTCTGCCTCCCAAGTGCTAGGATTAAAGGCGTGCGCCACCACACCCGGCTTGAAGAATGCCTTTTCTTAAAAATAAAAAGTTATTGGGTAGTTCTGGGCAGTTGTAATAAATATAAAGTAATAATGATAATTTTCTACATCTCATTATCAACTGAGGTACTGTACATTACTTAATTTATTAAGGGTATTTATGTCTTTTAGATATTATTGTTATAAACTATGTTTAAGCCTACTAAGGTTGTTCTGTTTTTCTTTTTAGAATCAATGTTCTATCTCCTTGTGATTATCTCCCTGAGTTAGTATATGAATAATCAAAAGAAATGATTAGATTAATGTTCAAGCATAAATGTTAAGAAAGTTAATCAGGTATATTGAGAAATTTAAGACTGGAATTTCTTCCCTATGTTTCACTTGCCTAAACACTCCATAAAGACTGACCTTTTTTACACTTTTGAAGAACCTATAAATGTTTTGTTAAATCATTTGGACTCATCTTACTGAGAATGTGTTCAAAGCACCATAATCTTTAATATTCTTGAATAAAGAAGTGATTATAACATCAATATTTTGTAAAAACTGAAAAATAACATCTTAGGAAGAGAGGAAAAAAATTATCAGGAGGAAATTGTTATAAAAGAATATCCTTAAGACTTTATTCTTAAAATGTTTAAATTTGGAAAATAGTCAAAATACAAAAATTGTATAAAACAGTTAACTTCACTGAGGTTGTTATTTTGTTTTTACTTTAAACAAGCTGACTTGATCTGAACATCAACCTGCTGAGTGAACCTGGAAATTTAGGTTTTGTGTGTTTTGGTGCCTCAGAAATGTATATTTAAATTAACTTATGTAAAATATAAGTCTTGGAACAAATGCTTGTTTATTTTTGTGCTATTTAAGAATTGAAATTTTCTAAAAATTGTTTTTGAAAAAAATAAAATAAGGCATTCAAGGGGATGAGGGAGAAGATCATGGGTTCAAGGCTGCCCTATATTACCTGCCATTCAGGATGGCAGCTGAACTTGGCAGTACTGTTCACGTGGTGCTAGCTTTAAAGGCATGAGAGATGCATGAGTGAAGGGGTCATCAGTTCTTCCTCTGTGATCTCAGAAAGCCAAGGCCAAGCAGCATGCAGCAGTGGCAACCCTTTATAACAAAGGCCCTGATAGGCCACTGTGTGACACTCTAGGTTTGTGAAACCTGGTTGGCAGTGGAAATTCCAAAATGTTCAATATGCCAGAGCCCTGAGACATCTGCCAAGGAGAGCTCCATACAGTGGTACCAGCCCAAGAGAGGTATGTATGTTACATGCACCAAAGCTAAAGAGGCTGAGCCATCTAAGCCCTTTGGAAGTAAAGTCCCAGAAGTCCAACATGGAGCTACTAGATTTGATATTTGCCCTACTGGTATTCAGTCTGGTTTTGGTCCACAATTTCCTCACTATTCCCTCATTCCTCCGTTTTGGAATGAGAGTGTATATTCAGTTCTGCTGTATGTTGGAAGTATGTAAAACTTGTTTTATACAAGCTTACAGTTAAGAAATTTTCTTGAGTATCATAAGAGACTTTGGACTCAGGACTTTTTTTTTTTATTTTATTTATTTTTGTATGTCTTTGAGTGTACTGTCTGCATGTAGGTTTGTGCACCCGTGTCGTGCAATGCCGCGGAGGTCAGAAGAAGGTGTCGGATTCCCCTGGAACTGGAGTTCTCCTGGAATTGGAGTTACAGAGGGTTCTCAGCCGCCATGTGGGTGCTGGGGATGGAACCCGGGTCCTCTGCAAGAGCAGTCGGTGCTCTTAACCGCTAGGCCATCTCTCCAGCCCCCTGGACTCAGGACTTTTGAATAGCATTGAGAACTCAAAAGAAGGCACCCTAAAGGTAAACACAGTGACTGTTTTACAAAAAAGGACAATGCCCTGCAAAAAGTAAATTTGCAAATGAAAATTCATGATAGAAATAGCTCAAGGAGCAGGACAGTAGTAGAGAAAAAGTTCCCATACATGGTCTTAGCCTTATCAAAGAAGTGAAAAAAAGGATTAATATTAATGAATCAAAGATGCATGCTGAAATCCTTACATTAATTCCTCAGGATTGAGAAGAATCAACAAATCAACAGCCAAAAAGAATAAGTACCTACCAGGACGAGAAACCCTAGCAAACCCTCCTGCAGCAACACTGAACACTGGAAGACAAGGAATAAAATGTAAGCCAGAGTTTAATTTAAACCATCCTTCAGGTACAAAGTCTACGATAAAACATTCTGAATATATATTAACTCAAGAAGTCTCAGCTACCTGAGTCTTTTTCAAAGTAATGACTAAAAAAGGAATCCAAACTAACAAGACAAAAGACTAGCAGTGAAGAATGAAAACATGTCACTACAACAGTAAACAAAACCAGGAACAGAAAAGAGTGAAAACATGACATGTAAAAATGTACAATCATCCAGGCACACACCTTTAATCCCAGCACTCAGGAAGCAGATGCAGGTGGATCTCTGTGAGCTCAAAGCCATCCTGGTCTACATAGTGAGTTCCAGGCCAGCTGGGGCTACAGGGAGACCCTATCTCAAAAAGACATAGTCAACAAAGGGAAGAAAAGGCAGAAGAGCAGAGTAAGATGCTAATGACTAGAGCCAGTGCCAAGTATATCAAGTACGGACATGAAATCCCTTGTCTAAAATCCTTCAGGTTCCAGTTCTGTCATTCCAAATTATACAGATTAAAAACAACATATTTGTGCACATTGTCAGACACTGTAGGCACCACCGGCTGAGGTCTTAGAATGCATTTCATAGCTGAGCACATTAGTATTTCTAGAACAAAGCATAGAAATATTCATACAAGGGGTAAATGCCAAGGCAATCAAAATTTCATGCTAACTTGTGTCAGATTTTCTAACCAAAAAAAAAAATGCAAGTAGATTTTAACAGAAAATGGTATTCAAAACCTTTAAGATTTTGGAATTGATAATGAGAGATTACAGATCAAACTAAATATGTTTGACTACATGACAAAACACTATCATAATATTAAGTGGTAAGGGAAAAAATGAGGGAAAAGTATACAAGTAAATTTTATTGTTGCTCTTGTGTGAGCACCCAACAAATATTACAGATTTTTTTTGACAGAGGGGACAATAAGGCTAAGGCTGTAGCTCAGGGGTGCAACCTCTGTACAGCATGCACGAGGCAAGCACAAAGCATGCACAAGGCCTTAGGTGTTATCAAGTACCGAAAAAAGGAGATGGGGATTTAAAAAATGTCATTAAGCAGTGCCTTCATGGTAGTGTCTCCCAGCTAACAAAAAATTTACTTTACTTGATACTAAGTTGTATTTACATCATAACTATAGTGCTCTGGATTCTCAATTTATGCTTCCAGAATGAACTGCTCAGGAGCACAAACGTCACTAGAGGGCAGCAGAGCTCACAGAGTAGTCTTTGAAAAACAGCAAGCACTCCAAGGTAGTTTGCATACCTAGGGTTTTCAATTACTCAAAACATTTCATAGTCAAAGCACTAACTAATCTTTTCGAATTACTTCTAAAGCATCTAATACATGGTTTATAATTTGGAAATTTTATTTTGAAATAATTCTGAAGCAAATTTTAATTTAATTTGAAGTAAATTTTATTGAATTTTAATTTTGAGAATACACTTGTATAGCCTTTGTGCAGAATTCAATTTACAACATTTACCATGTTTATCATCCCATATATATTATATATATATGGGATATATATAAACATACATAAAAAATAAACATATATATCCATAAATGTATGTTTATTTTTCTCATTTGTAAGCAGATTTTACACTTATTTCAAGTGTTGTTTTTAAAAAGCAGTGTGGGGCCAGTGGGTCCAAGTGTTAGCCACACAAGCCCAAGAACCTGAGCTCCATCTGCTAAACCCAGTAAAAAGCAGGATGCAATGGCAAGCATCTGTAATCCCTTACCACTGCTAGAGATGGGAGGCAGAAATAGGAGAACCAACTGGAAGCTCGCGGACCAGCTAGCCTAGAGCACACAGCATGGGAGCAGAAACAAGAATGGGGAAGGTGAGAACCGACTCTAGACAATTGTCCCCTCACCTCCACACTGTACACTCCTGTACATACACACACACACACACACACACACACACACACACAAAATAAATCAATTTAAAAGCCAGTAGTAAGTCCTATAGTACCCACTATCAAATTTAGGAAATTTACACTGATACAGCTGTAATCTAATCTGCAGTCCATGCTTCAGTTTGATTAATTGTTCCAATAATGTTCAGAGCATTTTCATATCATCCTGGACGGAATCAGGTAAAAGATCATACATTTTGTTGTTGAGTCTATTCAACATCCTTTCATCTAAACTAGCAGTTCTCTAACATGTTCTAACACAGAACCACTTCTCTTTTATATTGATTTATCTTTATGGGGGGGACTGGGGATGGGAGGGAAACAGACACAAGTGTGCGAAGGCACACATGTGGAAGTCAGAGGGAAATTGCAAAATTCAGTTATCTTCTTCTACCGTGTGTGTCCTGAGAATGGAACTCTCCTGGCATCAGGCTTAGCAGCAAATGCCCTACCTGCCGAGCCATCTTCACTGCCCAACACATAGATACTTTACACTATTACAATTATGAAAATCCTATGGAACCTTTGTTGATATGAAATATATGTATATGCTATATTAGACATTAAAACACTAATGACTGCCGGGCGGGGTGGCGCACGCCTTTAATTCTAGCACTCAGGAGGCAGAGGCAGGCAGATCTTTGTGAGTTCAAGGCCAGCCTGGTCTGCAGATCAAGTTCCAAGACAGCTGGGGCTACAGGGAGACCCTGTCTCGAAAAGACCAAAATAAATAAATAAATAAATAAATAAATAAATAAATAAATAATAAAACACTAATGACACCAGCTCAAGCAAACATTCACTCAAAAGTATCTTTACAAAAGCTAAAGAAGCCAGGTAAAAGCTTATAGCACCTATGTGGAACACAGAAATTAGAGGTGATACACTGTACTTATAGAAAGGTCAGTTTCATATTATCCACAATATCTTCCCCCAAGTTAATGTGGGGTGCTCCTAGAAAGATTCTTTTTTGTAGGAAAATAAGACAGTAAAGTGAGCACCTGTCTTTACCAGAGACTTGCACACTGACACTCGCTGCCTATCTCTGCACCAGGCAGAGCCCTATGACCCCAAACCCTAGGTCTGCTCTTCCAGACCTCTCCAGACCAGTCTAGCACCAGACCAACCACAAGGGCAAATGTCTAGGCCCACACCAGTAGTCTCTGATGCCAAGTGAGCCTCTCAGAACTATTTACCAGCCCTATTCTCCTGGACCAACATGCCAGGCTGCAATACCACTGCTCAGGTTATTAGGCTCACTCCAGCAGATACAGCCATTAGACATGCCTCAGTGGACCCTAATAAAGCTAGCACTATAGATCAAGGCTCCAGACCAATAAAGTGGGTATCAGCACCTGGCTCAATGTCCACAAACCAGCACCTATGCCTAATTCTGATTTTGTGAACCCAAGCTCCAAGCATATTAATAGCCCAGGAACCAGGCTGGCCCACTCAATAACTCCAGCAGCAAACTTACCTGGATAACCCACTAGGCCACCTGCCCATAATTTCTTGAGATGACTAGTAATTGGCTTTCCCTATCAAGGCCAGTGTGTAAAGACTGGGGGGAAAAAAGGGGGCGCTGGAGAGATAGCTCAGCAGTTAAGAGTACTGGCTGTTCTTGCAGAGGCCCCTGGTTCAATTCCTAGCACCCACACAGTAGCTAACAACCATCCACAACTCCAGTTCCAGGGGGTCTGACACCCTCTTCTGGTCTCCAATTACATTGTATGCTTGGTAAGCTTACATGCAGGAGAGGGTGTCCCTTCAGGTGCATAAGAACCAAAACAAGGCCACAAGGATACTTATTAAACAAGAACACTGTGACAACATCAAGGGTATAAAATTAAGGTCTAGTAACTAACCATAAAGAAATGGGGTTCTATACACACTACGCAACAAAGGCTTCAAAATAAACATCCAAAGAAATTCAGAGCTAAAGAATGTTCACAGCACAGAGACTACACTGCAATGCATATGACATTACTGTACTGCAATGCATAGTGAATCACACTGTAACACATCTGAAATATGTTGAGAACAGATCTTAAATAGTCATATAACAAAAACATACTATGACGTAAAGAACATGACAATAAATATGCTTGACTACAGTAATCATATCACAATCTAGATATGCCATGATGCTTTGTATACTGCAAACATATAATTTTGACAATACCTCAATAAACCTCAAAAGTTGATACAGAAATTTGAAAATGTCAATTCATTGAAAATTAATATACCCATGACACATGAAAGAAAGTATTTTTTAAAACTACATATATATTAGGATGCCAAAAATAATTTGAAGAGTCTTTCATATTTGCACAAGTCTCTTTAATATTGCCTTTATTATGAAGAAAATCAAGGTTCATACACATGTACTGGGAAAAGTAGGAAGTATAGTTTTTTTAAAGCTTCTTTAGATAAATAAGCATCGTACACATGCTCACACTTTCTGATATGATATCAAAACTTCAAGAACTATTTTATTTTTTATATTTTTATTATTTTATATAATTGCCTGCATATATGTAAGTACACTCATGTCATGAAATGCCTGCAAAGGTCAGAAAAGGGCACCGGATACCCTGAAACTGGAGTTACAGAGGGTTGTTACCCACCATGTGGGTGCTGGGATTCAAACTGGGGTCTTCTGCAAGAGCAGCCAGTGCCCAAGAAGTACTTTACTCTTTAAACTTCATTTTATTTATTATTATTGGAGGGGGTGCATGCCACAGCCTGCATGTGGAGGTCTGGGGACAATTTTGTGGAATCAGCTCTCTCCTTCAATTTTATGTGAGTTCTAGGAATCAAACTCAAGTACCCACTTAGTCATCTCATTAGCTCCTTAAATGTGACTGACACCTTATTTAATTTGGGTTTTGTTTTCTGTTTTGTTTCTGTTCTGTTTATTCTGTTCTTCTTCTTCTCTTCTCCTGTTCTGTTCTGTTCTGTGTTCCTTTCCGTTCCGTTCCATTCTGTTCCGTTCCGTTTTCCATTGACAGGGTCTCCCAGTAGCCACAGCTATCCTGGACCTCTCTCTCTCTCTCAGAGTACTAGGATTAAAGATGCCACCATGCCCACCTCTTAATTTTTTTAACTCTACAAGATTAACATCTATTAGTCTTTTGGTTTGTTTTGATTTGGTTTGTTTTCTTTGAGACAGGGTCTCCCTGTGGTCCCAGATGGCCTGGAACTTACTATGTAGACCAGGCTGGCCTTGAACTCACGGAGATTCACCTGCCTCTGTCTCCCAAGTGCTGGGAATAAAGGGACGCACCACAGCCCAGCAACATCTGTTTTATCTTACACTTAAAATGAACTTTTCATATAATTTTTATATCAGAATTGAAAAATACTGATTCGGCAGGCTATACTTTCTCATGTTGATCTATTGTTCTACACAATATCAAAACATTACATATGTTAATATCAGTCAGTCTCATAAGAAAACTAAGTAATGACAATCTACAGGAGGACAACAGATAACAAAAGTGAAAACAAACACCAGCAACACTGACATACAACAATAAAAATGGATCTATAACTCTAGTTCCAGGGAACTGGCCTCCGCAAACACTACACAACACGGGTGCACCTACATGCATGCAGGCAATACACTCATACATATAAAATAAAAATAATAAATAATATTTTAAAAAGAATGGCTATAACCAAACCCAGGTAGCTAATAACACTGATATGAATGTACATATTTTGGAAAACACCTAAATAATTATTCTCTTTTTTTTTTTTGGTCTTTTCGAGACAGGGTTTCCCTGTAGCCCCAGCTGTCCTGGAACTCCCTCTGTAGACCAGGCTGGCCTTGAACTCACAAAGATCCGCCTGCCTCTGCCTCCCAGGTGCTAGGATTAAAGGCATGCGCCACCACGCCTGGCTAATAATTATTCTCTTTAAAAATGACTTCGTAGTTGGGCGTGGTGGCACACGCCTTTAATCCCTGCATGCAGGAGGCTGAGGCAGGTGGATCTCTGTGAGTTCAAGGCCAGTCTGGTCTACATAGCGTGCTCCAGGCCAGCTAGGACTACACAGAGACCCTATCTCAAAGAGACTAAATAAATAAATAAATAAATAAATAAATAAATAAATAAATAAATAAGACTTCTCTGGCCTGGCAAGATGGCTCAATGGTTAAAGGTCCTTGCTACCAAATTTACTTTTTTAATGTTTAGGAATTCACATTTCCCCCCCTTTAATTTTATATTACTCTAAAATATGAATACATACTTTCAACTCATATATAGTAATTACAGAGTCTGAAAGTGGTAGATCAATTCTAGGGCCCATTAAGAGATTTACATTGTAACAACATAGTTGCTTTCAGATAAACAGAAATATAACAATAATGGTGTTCAGCTTGCCTTTCATCTGGGGATTTGGTGTTAGCATCCACAAATGAGGGAGACCATTTGCCTCTTGTTTTTCTGGGACTGGGTTACTTCACTTAGCATAATGGCTTGGAGTTCCATCCATTTACCTACAAAGTTCATGATGTCACATTTCTTTACCACTGAATAGTACTCCATTGTGTAGATGTACCACATTTTTGTCATCCACTTGTCAGTTGAGGGGCATTTGGGTTGGTTCCAGCTCTTCATTATTGTGAAGAGAACTGCAATAAACATGGATGTGCATGTATCTTTGCAGTAGGATGAGTCTTGTGGGTACATACCCAGGAGTGGTATGACTGGGTCAGGTGGTAGGCTCATTTTGAGTCTTTTAAGGGTTCTCCACACTGCTTTCCATAGTGGCTGTACAAGTTTATATTCCCACCAGCAGTGGATGAGTGTTCCCCTTTCCCCACAACCTCTCCAGCATTTGGTGTCTTGTTTTTTGTTTTTTGTTTTTTTTTTTTCTTGTTCTTAGCCAGTCTTATGGGAGTGAGATGATATCTGAGAGTGCTTTTAATTTGCATTTCCTTAATTATTAATGATATTGAACACTTTTTAATGTTTCTCAGCCATCTTTACTTCCTCACTGGTGAAGTCTCTGTTCATCTTTTTACTGCATCTTTTGAGTAGGTCATTTGTTTACTTACTTCTTTGTTTTCTGAGTATTCTATATATTCTTGATGTTAATGCTCTGTCAGATGAATCACTGGTGAAGATTTCCTCCCACTCTGCGGGTTTTCTCTTCGCTTCCTTGATTGTTTTTTTCACTATACATAAGCTTTTGAGTTTGATGAGGTCCCATTTGTCAACTGTCGACCTGATTTCCTGTGTAGCTGCTGTCTGATTTAGAAAGTCTTTTCCTATGCCTATGTCTTGTAGGTTGTTGCCAACTTTTTCTTCTAGCACCTTCAGGGTTTCAGGCTTCACGTTGAGATCTTTGATCCACTTGGAGTTGATTTTTGTACAGGGTGAGAGGTAGGGGTTTAATTTTGTTCTACAAATGGTGATCCAATTTTGCCAGCACTATTTGCTGAAAATGCTATCCTTCCTCCTTTGAGGGCTTTTTGCCCCTTTGTCAAATATGAAGTGGCTGAAATTGTTTGTGCTCAAATTTGGATCTTCAATTTTGTTCCACTGGTCAACAGGTCTGTTTTTGTGCCAGTACCAGGCTGTCTTTATGACTATGGCCCTGCAATATAGCTTGAAGTCTGGTAGAGCAATCCCCCTGTATTGCGTTTTTCACTCAGGATTGCTTTAGCTATTTTGTTTTGTTTTTAGTTATTTGTCTTTTGTTTTTCCATATGAACTTGAGCATTTTTTCCCCAAGTCTGTGAAGAAGCTCACGGAGACTTTAATTGGCATTGCATTGAATCTATATATGTATTTGGGTAAAATGGACATTTTTACTATATTAATTTTTCCAATCCATGAGCATAGGAGGTCTTTCCATCTTTTGATGTCATTTTCAATCTCCTTCAGGGGTTTAAAATTTTTGTTGTAGAGATCTTTGGTATCTTTGGTTAGGTTTATTCCCAGGTATTTTATTATTTTTGAGGCTATTGTGAGTGGGAAGGTCTTCTTATATTCTTTCTCCATTTGTTTATTGTTGGTGTAAACAAAGGCTACTGAGGGCTGGAGAGATGGCCTAGCGGTTAAGAGCACCGACCGCTCTTGCAGAGGACCCGGGTTCGATCCCCAGCACCCACATGGCGGCCAAGAACCATCTGAAACTCCAATTCCAGGAGAACTCCAGTTCCAGGGGAATCCGACACCCTCTTCTGACCTCCGCGGCATTGCACAACACGGGTGCACAGACTTGCATGCAGACAGTACATTCATACACATACAGAAATAAATAAAATTAATACAAAAAATTTTTAAAAAGAAAGGCTACTGATTTTTCCAGGTTAATTTTGTATCCCACCACTTTACTGAAACTCTTAATCCTTTCTAGAAGTTTTCTGGTGGAGTTTTTTACCATCCCTTAGGTAACTATCATATCATCAAAAAGGGATAGCTTAACTTCTTTTCCAATTAGTACTCCTTTAATTTCCTTCTCTTGTCTTATTGCCCTAACAAGCATTTCAAGCACTATGTTGAAGAGGAGTGCTACCAAACTTTCCAACCTGAGTTCTACCCACATGATAGAGAAAACCCCCACATGCTGTCCTCTGACCTCTACATGGGCTGTGGCATGCACAATAATTAATAAATAAAAAAGTAATAAAGTACTGAATGTTACTAATGAAAAATTTTAATGGCTTTTTCTAGAAAATAAACTTCCAAGGTAGACTACAGTTCAATGGTACAACGATCCCTATGCTGCTCCACAAAAAGATTAACTAATTGAACACATACTATCTAGCAACTTGTACTCCTGGACAGTTACTCCAAATAAATGACAATTATATGGAAAAATACACACACGGGTCAGATTTGAGAAAAATCAGTCAATGGTTCATCCCCAGCTTTAAAGCCTAACAATCACAACAATGACTGGCACAGCAAACCATATTGGTATAGTAGTGGCACTTCTACCTGAGGGGTACTACCTAACTGGATATAAAAGCCACTGAATAGGAGGGAACTCATGTATGGCACTGTTAAACATAGCCAAATACACATGGCTTGTCTAAGAGGTCGGTCATAAAGCCTAGAGAAAGACCTGAGTCTGTCAAATCCTGAGACAAATGTAATTTCCTTACTATATACTAAAGAAGGATCCTTAAATTTACAGACAAGTATGCCAGTCACCATTCATCAAAGAAGCTTCTTTTGGAACAGACAGACTCTAGTACAGAGTTCCACAACTGGTCACACAGAGAGAGTAAGTGTCTCTGAGATGCCCAATCCTAAATGACATCATCAATAATGGAACCTGTATACCTAAAGCTCATGGAACATAGTGGAACGGGAGTAGAGAATATACTAATGCACCTCTCAACTCCCATCAGCAAAGCTTCATCATGCAACAAAGGGTGATAAACACAAAAGGCTACAACTGAACAAAGTGTAGACAATAAGGATCTACATTGTGTGGGTCCCTACCCAGGACTCATATTAAAGTTCACCCACCCAGGACCCAGGAACCATTCCAGAAGATGGAAAGAAAAGATAGTAAGATCAAGGGACGAGATGCATGACCATTAGGAAACAAATGTCTTATAGGCTCCGGGAATCTTGCTCATATGAACTTACAGCAATGGTGACAGTATCAGAAGACCCATGCAAACTCAATCAGACAGAAACCAAAATAGAACTGGGGAAATGGCCAGGAGGCCTGGCAGCTGATCACTGCTGGGTTAGAGAAAGTTGATCTTCTTTATTTTTTTTAATTTTCATTTTTTTATTGATGCTTTGTGTATTTCATACATCATTTTCCAATTCAGTTCAGGCATATTTCCCTTTCCCTTCCCCCCACCCCCCCACCCCATCCCAGATCGTGCATTCTGCCATAACTTTCCTGCATCTTTCTCTGTTTTTACCATCCAAACATCTGTGTCTATACCAAAGTAAACTACCATAACAATTAGTACTGTTTAAATACCTATATATGTAATTACTTGTGCTTCATTAGTAGGATCGAAAGGTTATTCTTGGACAAACTGTCAGCCCATGAAAGGAAACAGCCAAAATTGACCAGAGTCCAAGACAACAGCCCCAGAGAAAGTAGACTGTTCTGCTTCTCATCCACCTGTGCCCCTTTTCTAAGCCTAGGGAACAATCTG